>VWZX01003224.1:1847373-1960375 GCA_013399015.1 Galbula dea | reverse complement strand
GGGTCTTCATCTTAGACAGAGAGGGCTTGGGCTGAAGGGGATGATGTGCAGTCCCCCGGTCTATGGAGAGCAGTGGGTTAGGATTAGGGTTCCTAGTAAATAAACTGCCAGCAACAGTGCTGGAATACCTGTAAAAGTAACTCAAATAAATAACTAAGAGCTCATACTAGCAACCTCTCTGTCTCAGTGGATTAGGATCCTGCCTTGTGAATCTGCCTGGGTTTGGGTTTGGGCTGACAAAGTGCAGGGCTACAGCTGATGTGGGGCTGGAAAGGGGCTGCCAAAGGAAACCAAGGGCTGCAAAACAAGTTGACCTCTGAGAAAGGTGTTTCATGTAATTTCACTTCTAGTAGCAGGAATATTATTTCTGATAAGATTATATAAAATACATAGCAACAAGACTCAATATTTTAATCCCTTTTCTGTGGACAGTTTCAACTTCCTTACAGAGAATTGCACCCACAGGACACTTCCCATCTTGAACTGTGGAAATAGTTTGCCCTGAGAATTAATAAGATATGATGGTTTAACCCTTGTGCGTACTAAAAAAAGTCCACCACAATACCAAATACACAGAAACATCAGTCAATTCAAAATAAACCCCAAACAACTCCACCCAAAAATGTCAGCTGAATATTGTTGGAAGCTAGGAGGACATGTGGAAACGTCAATCTTTTCATACTAAGTCATGTTCAGATGAGGGGATAGAAATAAGTCCTCTGGTTTGCCAGAAGAGCCACCACCTTGCTCTGGTCCTGTGCTGTGGATGGCCACGAGAGAAGGAGGTTGAACAGAACATTCCTGACTTTGTGGGGCCACAGATAATAGGAGTGCAAATAAAATGGAGTGGGGAGGAACACAGCTGAAGCTCAACGAGGTTTTGGGGGAACTGGAAGAGATACTGCTGCTAGGTCCTCTTGAGTTACAGACACACAGAATCACAGAACGTTAGGAGTCCTAACAGACCTCAAAAGATCATCTAGTCCAAGCCCCCTGCCACAGCAGGTCACACAGAAACGCATCCAGACAGGTCTTGAATATCTCCAGAGAAGGAGACTCCACAACCTCTCTGGGAAGTCTGTGCCAGTGCTCTGGCACCTCAACTGGGAAAAAAATTTTCTCTTGTATTCACATGGAACCTCCTATGCTTCAGCTTACAGCCATTGCCCCTTGTCCTGTCACTGGGCTTCACTGAGAAGAGCCTGGCCCCACCCCCCTCTCACTCCCCTTTCACATATTTATAAGCATAAATGACATCACCCCTTAGTCTCCTCTTCTCTAAGCTAAAGAGACTCAGCTCCCTCAGCCTTTCCGCATAGGGAAGATGTTCCGGCCCCTTCAGCATCTTTGTGGCTCTGCACTGGACTCTTTCCAGCAGTTCCCTATCCTTCTTCAACTGAGGGGCCCAGAACTGGAAGGCAAGATTCCAGATGCTGCCTCGCCAGGGTAGAGTAAAGGGGGAGAACCTCCTCTCTTGACCTACTAACCACACCCCTTCTAATACACCCCAGAATCCCATTGGCCCTCCTGGCCACAAGAGCACACTGCTGCCTCCTGGTCATCCTTCAGTCCACCAGGACCCCTAGGTCCCGTTCCCCTTCACTGCTCTCCAGCAGGTCAGTCCCCAACCTGTACTGATCCATGGCGTTGGTCTTTCCTAGGTGCAAAACTCGACACTTGGCCTTATCTAATTCACTAAATTTCTCCCTGCCCAACTCTCCAGCTTAAGTCACACATATTTATCCTTCTTGCCACATGAATTGTGGAGCCCCATTACCCTGCTCAGAGCCCTGTCCGGCCTGACCTGGAACGTTTCCAGGGATGGGGCTTCTCTGGGCAACCCATTAATGGGGAAGCCTTTGAGCTCCTGCCTGGCAATACTGTCCTCAGTCCTCTGCTCTCGGCCTGGCTTTTCTGGAAAAGGGAAGGAAAGGGGGAGACTGCAAGTGGAACACCTTGAAGATGTTTTTACCTGAAGGGAAGCAGAGCCAAAGAACCCATGTGATTTGGTTCTGTTTAGACATTTGGATCCCATTATGGCTGAATGGGTCCTCAATGTCCCCCAACATGTTCCTATTATGCATTAGTTTATGGAGATTATCAATTAAAAAAACATTATACAATTAAAACATTTTCACTCAATCAATTTTAATTGCATTCAGTACAATTGCCTGTGCCAAACCAGATGCCTTCTAGGCTGAGATAAGTGAGGGGAAAGCAATTTTCAAAACTCTCATTTACTGAAGTTTGATCTGATCAAGTAGTATCACAGTGAACTAGGTTGGGGTTTTTTAGTCCCTGGGAGAACCCAGCAGCTGCCACCTCTCCCGGTACCCGGTGGCAGAGCCCCGGGGCTAGCTCCGGAGCTGGAGGGATGGAGCCTCTGCCTGTGTGCTAGCACCACCTAGTGCTGTCAGCGGGAGAAGGCCCTTATCTCCTGCCTTAGGCTCCCTCAGGAGGGGTTAGCTGATATCAGAAGACTCCTAAGGCTTTAGCAGAACCNAAACCAGCCTGCTTGCCATGCATTTCTCTTGGGCTTAGAACACCAAGACACGCAGTAACTCACTTTTCTGCCCAAACCTCTGGTGAAGGGGGATTTGGCTTTCCCCCAGCTCCAGCAAAACACAAGTATGCCTTGCAAGTTTTTCATCTGCTCACTTGCATCCTACATCTCCCAGATGAGGCTCTGGGCAGGCACAGCTCAGACCACTATTTCCTTGCAGATCAACAACTGGTGAGGAGGTGGTAAGGAAGCATCTGGTTTTCATCCAGCACTTGTTTAACCTGAGGAGTCCTTAGTAGTCAGCACAGAGCAGGATTAAGACTCTGACCACCAGATCATGGTCCTGCTTTCCCTCCAGTTCAGTGGGTGTGGTGTGCTCTTCCACAAACCAAGAGCAGAGAATGACTGACCCTGGAAACCTTATCAGCTGCATGTTCTGACCCTCTCCTGACACATGGGTGTGAATCAGGCAGAAAAGGTGAGCAAGGCTCCGAGTCCTGATGCCTGGGAGGCACATCAATGAACCAGAGCTTTATCATCAGGCAGACAAGCCACCTAGGCTAGAATAAAGCACCACACCTCACACAGAATCATAAAATCGTCAGAGTTGGAAGGGACCTCAAAGATCATCTAGTTCCAAGCCCCCTGCCTGGCAGGGACACACATATGGGTACTGCCTTGCAGGAGTCAGCACCAGGCTGGGAATCCAGCTGGAAATGAGACCTCCCCACAACCCTGAGCCCAGGAGCTCTGATCTCATCTTTTCTGGGTCAATGCTCTCACTACTAGCTTGGACACAAACAGGCAAGAGACAAGATTCACCCATGTTTACATCTTCAAAGAACAGCTAACTGCAAGCAGCGTGCCCAGTTTTTTGTGTGCATATGAGGCTAAGATGCTTCACTCACATAAACTCTTCAAGTATAGTTTGTTTCTGCCTCACAGATTTATGTGCATTTCTACATACCTAGAAACAATTTTCACATCTGTGAACTCCTGAATTAAAACCTGAGGCTCTTACAGATTTTTCAGTACCTTCAAATGAGAGAAGCTGGCAGGACTCTGCAAGCAGAGGCATCCAAGTCCTTTTTCTTGCCTCAGTGACAAAGCAGATCCTTGCTGTAAGTCAAGCTTGTGGCAGGACATGAGAATTCCCAGCTCTTATGCTCAATACAATATTGGCAAGGCTGACCCTAAATCTGAGATCTTTGTGCCAGTTTTATATTAACATTCTGGCTCTCTTTAAATTCCAACTCTATTTTATTCTGAGCTATGTTCTCCTACTTGTGGTTGCTGCTCTCTAACCTGCTTTACTCCTGTCTCCAAACCCTTCCTGCTAAACTGATCACTGTAGGAATAGCATAATTGATAGCAGGCAACAGCAGATGTGTTTACTGCTCTGAGGCATCACTGCCCTCATATCTTGCCATATCATTCTCTCTTCCAACATCATGAACTTAAGGTCACTGATCCTGAACAGCTATACAAGAGGATTGATTTAGGGACGGATTAGTTTGCAAGTATTCTCTTAATAATTGAAGGAACTCAATAGATGTGAGCACTGAGGAAGCCAATACTAATACAATTTTTGGGTTTTTTGCTAGGGTTCAGAGCAAGGTTTTTCTTTCTTTAATACTTTAAAGGATTATAGTGTTTCAATTTCTAATTCTCTTCCCACGCTCTGAACAATACTATACATATTGCAAACTAAAACAATAACCCAAGTGTACAAAGATCAGTTGCACATTGTCCAAGTTATTCCATAATAGCAGAGGCCTGGCTGCTCAGCCTGCTCTGTGCTGTATCCTCTTATGCTTAGGGAAAAATAAAGCATACAGCAACAAAAGAGTAAGAACCTCCAGGAAACACATCTTGCCAGAATGCAGGTTAGATAGACACTCAGCATTCCTCTTATTTGCTGCCACAAACACACCAATATCTCCCCAGTGAGAAGGAAAAAAATGCTATTACTCTTTAATTTTTTTTTAATATTTTTTTTTCAATCCAGGAAGGGAAGAGTGTCAAATAGACTACCACAGGTGAGGAGGACAGGAAGGTTGTCCTTGCCAGCACAAACTTGATGGGTTTTAAGCATCAAATAAAGGTGCTGCCCTGCCCTGGTACTTCTTAAAACCCCAAACACCAACTACAGCAATTCATTACTACCAGCAACTAGTCTGGAACTAGTGCACTCACACACTGAGCTGGATCAGCTGCAAACTGTCTGCAAGTAGACCACAGAAATGTTCACTCTTCCTTGGTGGCTGTCTAGGATATCAAGGGCAAAAAATACAGAAATTAAAACTCAGTTATCTTCTAGCCAGTCCTCTGTGCAACCCCTATTTGGGTCACCCATATTCTCCAAATTTCTTGTCAAATGGACCCATATAAACCTGCAGGAGCCCTGCCTTCTAACGTTTCATGTCACCTACTGACTCACACGCACTGGAACCTCTGCATTCCCCTACCCCCAGCAGTGGATCTGACCAGGGATGCTGAAGTACTGTGGCCACGAGCCACAATACAACCACAGATCTGGGAATGGACTAGGTTTCTTGAGCTCTAGTGCAAGAGATGGATTACTTAAACAACAGGGAGCAGAGCTAAGGTAGTATAACTGAACTCACCAGCATAAATGGCACTAACAAGCATGAGACTTCTTGTCCATAAACCCAAGGTACAGCTATTTTCTCGTCCAGCCTGAACTAAGGAAAGCTTTGGTTCTTCTGGAGCTTGGTTTACCTTCAAAGAGGTACTGGAGCTGTCTGCTCTGCCTTAGATTTCCAGCTACAATCTCCATAAAATTGCAGATTAAGTATTTTGATTGGGAAAAGTCGAAACAAGACATTATTTTAAAAATTGACTCTCAAATGTTGATCTTTTCACTGTTTTGAAATGACAATCAAAAATGTCATATTTAAAGTTTTGATTTTCAGAAGAAAACCTGAATAAACAAAGTTAACATTTACTGACAAGGAGAAAAATATTTCAGTTAGCCTAAGAGAGATGGAGTTTTACAGGGCAAAAATATTTTGACAACTCTTTCCTCTTTAGGTGGAAACTGGGAACACCTTCCTCAGCCCTAGCTAGTCTGAAAGCACTTGGCTAACAAATTAATTCATCTTTTTGCCAGTGGGGGAAGGAGAAAGGGCAAAAGCAATTAAGTGGCACACATATGATGAAGTAGGATGTCTGTTGACAGAACTACAGAGACACATTGTTGCTTCAGTCCTGCCTGGATGCAGGTTCTCTTGCCAAAGTGCCTGGCTGAAAAGGCCAGCAATGTTCAGGAGCTGGACTCATCTCTCAGCATCTTCATCCCCCATGCAGCAAACCCCACCAGGCACAGAAGAGCAGGAGCATCTGGAACAAAATACTCCAGAGGCTGCTTGCCATAAAACACACTTTAAAATCTCAGTCTGGCAAAGCTGCTCATTTTTGCAGAAAAAACTGTCATCATCCTGACTACAAACCCCATGGCTTTTCTTTAACCTTCTCTTCTAAAAGGGAAGGGAAAAAAGAACAATGCCCAAGAAAAATGTTTTCTTTATGAAGCCATCCAAACTTTTCATTATCTTGCTTTTTCAGGGAAAAACTAATAATGGCAAACCACAGAAAGATACACTACATGGTCTTGTCCTCTTTGATGTTATGGAGAGCAGAGGAATATGAAACTAAATAAAGATGTTTACTGACAGACAAATAAACAAATGGGCCCATTTTGATGTAACCTTGATGAATGGAGCATCCAGGTGTTTTCAATAATGGCAATAAGCACTACAACTCAAAGTATTTCTGATTCAAGTCTAATGCATTATTAGGCCATTAGAGGCTGAGTATAGAGGGCCATTTGTGCTCAGCCCTATCAATAATGCTCCTTCCCAGCCTACATTTAGGCCAGGGAAATTAGTCATAGGGATATTCTATTTAATAAAGACCTAAAGAAGACGCATCAAGAATCGCATTACATTTTAACAGGGTTACAGTAGTCCAGGAGGACCACAAGTTTAATTTTCATAAGAGCATTCATTCCTCAATTATGTCAAACATGAAAATGTAAATGGCAAATTTAATGCTAACAATATCCCTCAAAGCACATTGGCAGGTAGCAACCATTATGTTGAGTGAATGCTGGCTGCATAACAAGCAGCCCCAAACTAGACAGCAGGGGATTAAAATTGCCAAGCTGAGTTCCGCTGATTACAGCTGCACACTGCCGAAAAACATCCTTTGTAATATGCATATGGTCTGAGGGCAGATTCTCTCCTCCTGAAGAATCTGCTGACCATGCAAGAATCACTATTAATATTGGCTAAAAGTGATACCCAAGAGACCACAGAATAGCAGGGGTTAGAAGGAACCTCTGGACATCATCTAGTCCAACCTGCTGCTAAAGCGGCTTCACCTAGAGCAGGTTGCACAGGATCACATCCAGGCAGGTTTTGAATCTCTCCAGAGGAGACTCCACAGTCTTTCTGAGCAACCTGTTCCAGTGCTTGTCACCCTCATATGAAAGAAGTTTTTCCTTATGTTTAGGTGGAACTTCCTCTGCCCCACTTTGTGCCCATTGCCCCTTGTGTCCTGCCACTGGGCACAACTGAAAAGAGTCTCTTGCCCTTTGTCCTTTAGCTATTGATAAGATCCTCTCTGAGTCTTCTCCAGACTAACCAGCCCCAGGGTTCTCAGCCTTTCCTCATAAGGGAGATGTGATAGAAGCAACCCTCTAGGTCTTTTCAAGCAACTGCAATGAACAAAATTTATCCCCAGATATAATTCCACAGAAGAGGAGGGAGCTGCATGCACAAGCATACTTCACTGGCTACTCCTTGCACAAACAGGAGTGCCTAAACAGAGAGGAGAAAGCATGTGGAGGTTGCACACTAATATCTTGCTTCAGGGATGTAATCTGCTGCCTCCCCAAATGATACAAGATGAAAACCCAATTTAAATGTTTTCTGACCAATCCAGACTATAATACAAGTTACTTCTCTGGTATCTGAAGTAAACCTGTTGCTTTTATAGTCACCCAAACCACAGCAAAATACAAATGAAGGGGATAATACCATGGATTACATCCCGCACCTTCTGCATCTGGACCAGACCTCTGCCTTTGTACAAGTACTTGGCTTGTTTGTCATGCCAGAAGTAACCTGGGGCTCCAGCCCTTTTTCCATGTAAAATTATAGGACTGGGAATCAGAAATGCAGTGCACACAGCACTGATTCCCTGGCAGAGCCTTGTAAGGAAGATATGTTGCCTAATGTCTGCTGTCCTGTTAGGTGCTACTGCTGAAATAATCACAGCCAATGCACTTCTGGGACATCAGCTGTTCAAAGGAACGAGTTGCATTAGGCTCTGCAAAGCATCCTGTGCCAGCCAGGATCCCTCCAGCTCACAGAGCAGAAAGTATTGAACATATCACTGCTATTGTGGTTCCCAAATGGTTCATTCACCCTGAAGCAGATTCGTGTCTCTTACTGAGGACACTGGACTTAAGTTAGTGCACAAGGTAACATTCTACATGGTTTTTTGTGTGTTCTCCTGTGTATATAAGACCACATAAAAGTTTGTGTGTGTGTAGCAGACAGATTTAATGCAAACATTAATGTGCCTTTCCATATACCCATTAATGCAGCCTCACTAAGTAACAAGTGAGATAGGTATTTTTAAAAATTTTCAAAAATTTGCCAAAAAAACCCCCAGTAATTCCAGAGCATTCCTCTAAAACTCCAAATGCAGCAGTGCTTCACTTCAGCTGGGAAATAGCTCATGTTGCTTACTTTACACTTAGATGCACATGACCACCACTCACATCAGATAACCCTACTAGTCCCTCATCCCCAGGAGAGGGGAAGCTCACCCCATCCACCAGAGGCAACAGAGCCACAATGTCTCCACAGTTGAATCCTTGGCATCTTCCACAATGCCTGGAAGCAGGGTCAGAAAACATTGAGGAAGACTGGACTCTGTGTACCCTGAAAAATCTTTAGGTAATTTTTTTCTACTCATCTTTTTCTGTCTTGGGTCTCATTTTCTTCTTCTTTTCTCTCAGACAATGCTAATTAACCTCTCCCCTTTCCACAGGCCTTTCTTTTACATCCTTTTCTTTAGCCCCCTGCTCCCTCTAAGTCAGCAGAATCCTGCACTCAGCAGATACTTCATCATCCTTAATCCCCCTCCAGAGCAGTCATGCCTCCGCTGCCCTCTTCTCCTGCCACTGCTCCGTATTCCACCACCACTCTGTGCACTGTGCTGCTACAGAGTCAGCTCTGCTCCCTACACAATCTTGGCATCAGGTATTTTTGGAATACAAAGGGATGAAAAGGCATTTCCCCAGTCAGATTCCACAACTACTCCTCCTCTCTGCCAGTCATGCCAAGCCTAGTACTCTAGTTGCTGACAGAAAACATACAGGCTTTACTGGCAAGCTCGTCACACGCAGGGACCCCTACCTACCCCCGTCACACACAATAAGTTTCTGACACCAAACTGCCTCACTAGAGAAATACTTCAAACACTTACACTGTAGCACAAGAGAGAAATTTGCAATAAGCAAGCTATTAGTAGGATTTTTCTGCTGGTAGATTCATCCTTTTCACAAGCCAGTCAGAACAAGGAATGAAGAATAAGAGCATAAGCAGAGTTCCAGAGATGTTAAAATGCACACGTTTGCCTTAGTTCACTTCTTTATCTCTTAGGTGCCTTCCTGCTGAGAGAAGGAAGGATTCTGTAACTTGGCCAATAAAAAGTGGCAATGTTTTGCTTTGGATTCTACTAGCTCAGAAAACTATTTCCATCATTCCACTTGCTAAACTAGCATGGACACCCTCAGCATGCATTTGAATATACTGAATAGAAGATGAGAGGGATCAGGGAGTAGAGATAAAAAGAAAAACACAAAGACAGCTGAGAAAGTTATTTAGCAAATGGAAAAGTTTTAGAAGCAATTCTTGTTTGACAATCCGGGCATAAGCAGCTAAACTGTTTCATATGGGCATTTTGGAAGAAGTGAATGAAGTTTTGGGAAGCTTCCTCAAACTTCTGGAGACACCGAGAGATCCATTCTGTCCTTTTTTATTGGCACAATTGAATATTTCAAGGCAGCTCAGTTTTCTAGTGCTGTAGAAGAGTTTGGGTTTTCTTTAACAGCCTGTGATAGTAGTTACACTTTACAGAGCACACAAACTCTGAACTCAGCAGATGTGTTTTAATGATGATTGGTCCTTGTTATTTCAGTCACAGTGCCCCAGCTTTCCTCCAAGGATCACTGCAAGAACCAGCCCAGAACAAGTGCTACAGCGTGAGACCCTCTCTAGCCAGAGGCTGTTGTGTCAGCACCAGGAAAGACACAGCTTTCATCAGTCTAAAATGAGGATCGGTTCTCACTTCAGTTTTAAATTTCAGGGGGGAAAAAAATGGTTGTTTCACAGTGGCTTCATGAAACTCCAAAGCAACCAAATTCTTAAATACTGGAAGGACTTGCCTGAAAGCACACTGAACCAGCACCACCAAATGCAGAGTTTCCTGGTGGGTCACCACACTTCAACCTTGACTCCCAAATGCAAGTGCCCACCACTGAGCTCAGATTTCATGTACTAGGAATTCTTCATTTGGAGTCAGCCCTGTTTTCTTGTCTGGGGAGGGTTATTTTAAGGCTATGTCA
This sequence comes from Galbula dea, assembly GCA_013399015.1. Lineage (NCBI taxonomy): Eukaryota > Metazoa > Chordata > Aves > Piciformes > Galbulidae > Galbula > Galbula dea. Next base: position 1,950,209 of record VWZX01003224.1, on the reverse strand, counting down.
GATGCTGTCAGTCACCAGCCTAAGAGAACTGCTCGAACTTCTGGCTTCGCTCTTGGTGTCCCACAAGGAACTTCACAAGCAATCCACAGCCATATTGGCATATGGCTATCACCACTCTGCTCCCCAGACGTCTTAGAATAATAAACTGGTAATTGAAGGGCGAGTTCAGTGCTGCTGTTTGCAGAGAGCCATGACCGCTGAATGATTACCACAGCAGGCAGCGCTACAGAGGTGTTGAAAGAGTCTATTAGTCTGCTTAGTCTAAGGCAGTAGGGAGTGTTAAGGCAAGCTCTCTGCAAACAAATACCCCATGCAGATGACACAAAGGGGTCTTTCCTCTGGAGGGTTGTCATCAGAGAAGCGTCATGCTTGAACATGGGAGAAATGCACAGAACTAGGTGACAAGGTCTGGAAATGAAGTTGTGCTTGCACCCTGGTTGTAGCTCTTGTGATAGGGGAAAAGCAAGACAAGAGGAGGATTGCTACCTCTTGCTGGCAAGGAGTTACACCCATCCTGTAACACGACATCTGAGACTCATTCCCTGGCACTTAAAATTACCTGTTAAGATACCAAAGGGCACAGGTCATGCTAAGGAAAAAACAAAGATCACTGTGTTTTGGGTCAAAACAACCCATGCAACACTACAGGCTTGGGGCAGAGTAGTTGGAAAGCTGCATGGCGGGAAAGGACCTGGGGGTGTTGGTCAACAGCCAGCTGAATATGAGCCAGCAGTGTGCCCAGGTGGGTCAACAGCATCCTGGCTTGCACCAGAAATAGTATATTCAGCAGGACTACAGAAGTGATTGTCCTCTTATACTGAGCACTGGTGATGCTGCACCTCAGATACTGTGTTCAGCTTTGGGTCCCTCATCATTCATTATAAGAGNTTTTGGGTCAAAACAACCCATGCAACACTACAGGCTTGGGGCAGAGTAGTTGGAAAGCTGCATGGCAGGAAAGGACCTGGGGGTGTTGGTCAACAGCCAGCTGAATATGCAGTGTGCCCAGGTGGGTCAACAGCATCCTGGCTTGCACCAGAAATAGTATATTCAGCAGGACTACAGAAGTGATTGTCCTCTTATACTGAGCACTGGTGATGCTGCACCTCAGATACTGTGTTCAGCTTTGGGTCCCTCATCATTCATTATAAGAGGGACATTGAGGTGCTGGAGCATGTCCAGAGAAGGACAAAGGTGGTGAAGGGTCTAGAGCACCAGTCTTACGAGGAGCAGCAAGGGAACTGGGGTTGTTTCATGTGAAGAAATCTAGATGTAATGCTTAGGCAGGTGGTTTAGCGGTGAATTGGTAGTGCTAGGGTAACAGTGGGACTATGATCTTAAAGGTCTTTTCCAGCCAAAACAATGATATGATTCAGAAGTCAGAGGAATAAGGAAGTCCAACTGACACTGACACTTCCCTAATTAATGCCCCTGTGGGATATCCACTCAGCCCCTTGCCCCAGCGACCATGAAGTTCATAAAGCCATTGCCAGCCAGGGGAGGTACAAGCCCCAGCATTCATCCTCAGTCCACCAGGGCTTGCAGCATCACATGGTGCTTCTGCAAGGTGGTGGCTCACGGCTGGTTATGAAGATGCTTTGAGCAGCATCTTGTGAGACTGCATCACATGGCATGAGGCTGAGGAACACAATTCATGGCTTACTCTCTCAACAATCAATTGGGCTAAAAAAAGGTCTTTGCTTTTGATAGCATGTATCAGCATCAAGTCATGAGTAATTGTGTCTTGGAAGTCTTGGAAGGACTGTGAGCTCCTTTGAACAGCCAAAACTGGTTACTATTGTGGTGCAAGTCTCCTGCCACAGAAAAATCCTTACAAATAACTTCCAGCCTTCCACAAGTACCTAACTCTTAAGCAGTATTTTGCAAAACAGTTAAAGCTATATAAAAATGTTTCCAGTAACACTATAAGATGCTCTACCATAACCAGGTTGGTATCTTCAAATAGATTCTCCCTCCTCTCACCTCTTTTTCTCATCAGGAAGGATAATTTGAAAGTTTGGGACTGACCTTGTTGGTGTTTATCTGCATTTCTGTTATGATGGCTCTGCTACACAGAAAAGAGTCCAGGTCACATTGCTCCCAGTTGTTCTGACATGAAAGAAAATGTGAAACTAGGACAGCAACAAGACACCAAAAACTAGTTTAAAAAAAGAGGCTTTAAAGTAAAACCTAATAAAATATACATAAACCTATAGCACAAGAGTATCCTTGGCATCTGAAGGAAAAAATGCAATTAAATTACACCTGTCACCTCAGGTTAAGATATTAAGTGGCAACCACAGGTACTCAAAGAAAGGGGAAGTCTTGCTTTGTGAAAGCTGGAGTCTGGAAGCTCTGCCCATTTAAGAGCACTGTGCCTCTGCACAGAGAAAGCTGTGAAACCCAGTCCAAGTCAGATTTGACAAGATCAGAACACATCCCACCCTCCTTCACCATTATTTCTCCCACCACTTCATGGCTTCTCAAGTGAGTCAGCAAAGAGGTGCCAATTTGCACTGTATCAAACCTGGCCCTCGAGACAAAAAGTCATGTGGGTTTGGAAGGGACCTATATTGGTCATCTAATCCAAGGCCCCTGCACTAAGCATGGACATCTTCCACTAGATCAGGTTGCTCAGAGCCCTGTCCAACCTGACCTGGAATGTTTCTGGGGATGGGACTTCCACCACCTCTGGTCAACCTGGGCTAATGTTTCACCAGCCTCAATGTAAAAAATGTCTTCCTTCCCTCTAGTCTAAGTCTCTCCTCTTTTAGTTTTAAACCATCACCCCTTGTCTTCCCTGCTAAAAAAGATTGTCTCCATCTTTCCTGTAGGCTCCTTTAGGTACTGAAAGGCTGCAACAAGGTCTCCCTATAGCTTTCTCTTCTCCAGGCTGAATAACCCCAACTTTCTCAGCCTTTCTTCATAGCAGATGTGTTCCAGCCTTCTGATCATTTTTGTGGCCTCGCCTGGACCAACTCCAACAGGTCCATGATTTTCCTGTGCTGAGGACTCCTGAGTTTGTCACAGCACTGCAGGTAAAGTCTCACCAGAGTAGAGGGGTAGAATCACCTCCCTCTACCTACTGGTCATGATGCTCTTGATGCAGCCAAAAAGTATGGTTTGCCCCATGTGTAAGTTGGGTCACGCACTTGGCCTTGTTGAACCTCATGATGTTCATATAGGCCCACTTCTCAAGTTTATTCAGGTCCCTCTGGATGGATCCTGTCCCTCAGGTGTGTCAACTGCACCATTCAGCTTGGTGCCATCTGCAAACTTGCTGAAGGTGCACTTGATTCTACTATGTTATTGATAAACATATTAAACAGCACTGGTCCCAGTATGGACCCCTGAGAAACACCACTTGTCACCAGCACAGTGGAGAGGCAAGTAAAGGTCATTGTTGCCCAGGGATTTTGTTGAGCCGAGGGAAACTGCAGCTGCTTCCTGGTCCCAAGGCCACCCATGCCAATGGAGAGGCCAAGCAGCAAGCACCCAGGGGGGTTATCTGGGGGTAGTGGTCGCTGCGCAAGGCTGGAGCTGCCTATAAGGACACAGCATCATCTCTATGCTTCTTCAGAGGACAAACCAGCATAAGGGAATCCAATTTCCCAGTGCAAGGTGCTCAGACACTGCCTTTAAGCACTGGATCTTTCTCCTTTCCTTACCCCTCCCCTTGAGATTAGAAGGAAAGGACACACCAAGTGCAGGCTGCTGCAGAAGCCCCCACACAATGGGTGCCAGGGTCAGCAGACATTTCCAAGTGGGACCAGCTTCCCCCAGGCTGGTATATCTCCTGCAGTCATCCATGCACAGTCAAGAAACTGCACTTCTCAAGACAACAATCTGAAAATGCTACTTCTGGAATTATAAGTACCTCTCGCCTCTCTGACCAGAGTAATCTCTTTCTGTCCAAACCCAGCCAAGTCCCTGCCCTCTGGGGTCACTGCTCTGCAGCCACCCCCTCCTCCAACGTCAGCCCACGTTATGGTCTGGCAGATCTGGAGGGCAGGATTTAATGTACTGCCTTGTGATTCTGCTCACTGAGGATGTCCAGTGGCATAAGCTCATCATATGACTATGTTGTGCACATTGGAGTAACCATGTGGAAGAGCTAATTACAAGGCAGGAAATAAGAGCACAAGCCTGGAGGAAGCAATCTTTCAGCACGCAGCAAAGCCAATCACACAGTCTTTAGCAACTCTGCCTTAAGTAGAAAGAAAGCTGGCTGCTGAAGGAGGATCTGGGTTAAATATCTCTTACCATTTCCTCTCATCTTCTACTGTTGCTGTAGCACAGCTCAGTGGAAGTCTAAACAATGTTGCCCAAAAGCGATGGAAACCTCCATTCAATAACAGTTAAGCAGGACACTTAAACATGTGCTTAAATTTAGGTATACAGATAATCTTTCTGACTTCAACATAATAGCTGGCATTCTTTCTATTAGGTACATGAAGGAGAACCTTGCTGAGTCAGATGCAGAAAGTTCATTCCTTCTCCAAGATCAAAGACAGAACAGGACCTACAGCCACATGGCTGCAGTTTATTTACTTTGCACTGACCATGTTTGAGTGAGATGAAGTACAGTCTGCAAGCCAAGTTAAGCACTCCATCCTGGGTTTTGTAGTGGTTTTTTTTTTTCTTTTTGAGCATGTCAGCGCAACAAGTTGATTTTTGACAATGCAGAGATCTGCAGATGAAACACTGGGGCTGTTTGCAAGTTGCTACTGTGTTAAAATACAGAAAAGAAAACCTGTAATATGGCTAAGTATGATGTTAAATGGGTTAGAAAGCTTTTATTTGCACCAAGAAAACTCTGCCCCTCTCCTCCCTGAGAATCAGCAAGATGGAAGGAGCTAACTGCCAGACAGCGATTCCTTTTGACTTGGGAATCTGCATTTATTACTGCTGTTTGTTCTGAAGTCTCTACACTAGCAGGACACAGTAGTAAAGTGTCTTTGAAATATCTGCCCCACAGCCCTCTCCCTCTCCCCCAAATTATCACCAAAGCAAAGAGTGCAAGCATCACCCACCCTAGCCAATTGACAAGCTCTGGAAATCACATCATGGTCACATGAAAATGGGCTCTGGCCGCAAATAATAAAATAAAAGCTTGCCTTCAGCCTGCTAACTTTGCAAACACCACTCTAGACCAAGAAGGAAAAACCTGCAGAGCTGTCAGATCCTGTCAAGATCTCAGTGGATCAGCTGTGACTCAAGGAAAGGATCAAAGCACTCACAGCCTGCCGCCTACTGCTGAGCCAGGCAGCAAATACACACAGAACAACTCAACAGCACCAATCTCTAGAAAAGGCAGAGTAGCAACTACAGCCAGTGCACAAGGAAGACCCAATATTCCAGGAGACATACAAGGAACCTTAAAGCTAAGAGATTGGCAAGGACAGAGGCAGGGCTTGGGAAGTCATCCTTTGGTCTCCAACATCAGCCAGGTGGCCACATCCAGACCTCTGGAGATGGAGCAACAGAAGTCAGATAAAGGCAGCAAACCAGCTAGTGACAAATCTGCTGCGTGACATGCACTGGCAGGACTCACACATGAAGAAACACTTGCCTATATACACATATATGTATCAGTCCTTATATTAAATTCTCATGCTTTTTGGTACAGGTTGAAAGAGTAGTTGGGTACAACAGGACATTTATGAGACATAAAAAATGGTCTTGCTCAGAAATATGATTAATGAAGAAATCTTTTGTGGGCTTCTTGCCATCTCAGCAATTCCCATTTTAAATTGCTTTATTTAACATGCACCAGACTTTGCAACGGATTTTCTTACAATGTGTACCGCAAAGTAAAACTCGAATGCACAAGCCAAACTCTTCTATTTCCAGTGAATGTACCACCTACTTGTCAACCAAAAAGCCTCAAATGCTTCAAATCAGACCAGAGATCACTGTCAGCTGAAGACAGATTAATACTGTAAGAGCTTGAACTGGAGCAGAGCATGAGCTCATATAAGTGTTTGCTTGCTCACTTCACCGCTACTGCCAGAAGCATTGCAGGACCCAGCTAATCCCTAACCATAACCAGAAGTAAAAGCCACACAACACTTTTTGGACAAAATATCAACAAGGATCAGGCTTGTCAAAAAAAGGTTATTGCACTGGAAGGTCACCTTTTCAGTGATATTTAACCTTTATCACCCCTGTTCACAGATCCACCAAATAACCAGAACCAGGGAAAGTTTTCCAGTAACACATCCATAAATGTATCTTTCATCTGAAGCAATGGAAAACTTTTAAGCCACTTAGATGCCATGACGATGAGCATGGCATTAAAAAAATGTAGATAGATTAGATAAGGCAGTGAATAGTCTGGCAGGAGTCAGCAGCTGTAATTTGACATGATGATAATTTCCCTGGTGAATGCTGGGATAGGGGCAATGTGGCTTTCACATCTTCCATTAGCAGGGCAACAAATAAAATACTTCTCTAAAAGAGTCCTGTAAAAATCACCCTGTCTCTGTAGCTGATGTCTAGAGCACCAAGAGAGTCAAACACTCCACTCTTAATAGAAGACTAAGGAGCAAAAGGGACAGCATCAAGTGCTGACAGCTCATCAGAGCTCAGACACCCAGTGAAAGTGAGACCAGTGCTTGGATTAGAACACTGTAGTAAAAACACAGCGCTAAGGAAGAGATCATTAACAACAATTTTACAGACAGCTAAAGCAAAAATGAATTTTGCTTGTGTATCAGCTTCCTTCCCTCTAGCTATGCAGACTCAAAGGAAAGAAAACTCATCCCTTGAAACCAATTAACCAGCAGTCTCCTACATCAGAGGAACATGAAGTGACACCAAGACATGGGAATAAAGCAAAAGTGCAAGGAAAGTAAAGCAATGCTTTTGGGAGATATACCATGTCCCACCTCACACGTGTTCCTTGAAACAGCCTTCTACTTCTTTGCAACACATGGCTGTGTCACCATGAGATAATTTTCACCATTTAGAAGTGCACACACCCTTTAAATAATTCTTAAATAATTCCAGCAGAGCTTGTTTTTTGCTCCCAGGTGTAATGCCCAGGAGTGCCTTCAAGTTTAGTCAGCCATAAGCAACAGAGCAAGGACAGCTATGAGCCAGCAATGTGCACTTGTAGCCCAAAAGTTCTACCTGGGCTGCATCAAGAGCAGCATGGCCAGAAGGTCAAGGGGTAACAGTTTTAAACTGCAGGAAGGGAGATCTAGGCTAGATATAAGGATGAAGGTTTTTTTACAATGGGGGTGGTGAAACCCTGACCCAAGTTGCCCAGAGAGGTGGTAGAAGCCCCATCCCTGGGCACCTCTGCAGTCACAGACAGGGTCTGTGCAGGAGCACAATTCCAGAAACTAAAACCAATATACACTTATTCCTTAATATCAAACTTTGATTATAAAGGAATAACCTTTCTATGGCTCATGCAGACAGAACAAAGTATATATTCCTCATGTATTTTCTGTGTAACTGCTGGCTAGTCATTTTCTACAGAAAGCTTATAAAAAGACACAAGTTTGTGGCATCTTGAAATCATTTGAAATGCTGCAGCTAGAGCTCAAATGCAGAGTTAACTATGAGCTCTGCCCTCCATATTACCTTAGTGTAACACATGCATATGTGTAAATGCACAGGCTCTGATACCTTCTATCACCAGGTTTTTCCCCCCAAGTTTTTCTTCTTTGCTTGGGTTTTGGGTACAAGGAAGCTTCCTGGCTCCCTGTAGCAATGCACATTTATGCTCATCTCTCTGGTGCTGTCTTCACACTACAATGTTTTACAGTCTCCTGCAGCCCCATTGAGCTGTGGAAACAGAGCAGAGATACTCATCATCCTGATATCCTGGGAAGTACTCATGCTGCTTCAGCAAAGCTTCACCCATTGCCTGCACACATCCCTGCAGCTAAGGCAGCCATACACGTGGAGTTAAATAGCACAAAGCATGTCAAACTAAAGGGTCTGTAAACAAAACTATGCCACAGAAACCCTATGCCCATGGCATCAGCATCTTAGAGCACACCAGTAGATGCTGTTTGAAGTTCCCAATTAACATCTGCAAAATAAACGCAGATATAAAATTAAAATTATTCCCTGACAAAACTGAGGCAGAGTTTACAGTGGAAGCAGAATGGAATAGAACAAGAAAGAGGCTAGAGATTTTACTTTTTGTATGTATATGTATTTATACACATACATGTATTTTTATGTATGTATTTATATACCTCACCATCCCTGAGGTATTTTAAAAGCTATGTAGATGTGGTGTTAGTGGTGGACTTAGCAGCGCTGGGTTAAATGGTCAGATTAGATCTTAAAGATCTCTTTCAACCCAAACGATTCTATCATTCTAATGTATAGATGTAAGCATTTTACATTAGCAAGAGGTTTTACTATGGAAAAAATCCTATCTTACTGGGGTAGAAAGGTCAAGGTATTTAAAGTTATTTTTTCCACAATTTGTGTCTGAGAAACTGATGCTCTCTAGGTAAGTACCGCTATCTTGGGATGAGCTCAGGGCTATCAAAACAAGGTGATAAGGAAGGGACATCATCTCAAAACCAATAAATCTCCTTTCCAGATGGCATTTTTATCTAAGAGTGCCAAAAGAAGCTAGACAGGAAATTTGTGTGTCTATATCATGGTAAACTCATTAAGAGTAAGTGAGTTTCTGAAAGGCTAAAAGCGAGTTAATCTGGTGCCTCTGATTAAAAAAGGACCTCAGCACTTCAGCTCCATCAGCCTAATGTTTACAGTGTATAAAATAATTTAATCCACCAGAACATCAGACCTGTGAATATCTAAGGAGATAACATCACTAGCTTGCATTTTAAAGAGGTCACTAAACGATGTGCTAAAACCAATGAGTGCAGCAGCCCAAACACCAAGGCTTCCCTAGACGGACTGAGAGGGTTCCTGCTCAGAGGATTTCTGAATAAACACTGAGTTGTGTTTTAAGGCAAAAAACATGAAAGCACAGGGTGAGAGGGAGCACTAAAGCACAAGACCTTTACTTTATATCAGCCCAGTCCTCCTGCTATGTATCAAGAGATGGGACTCCAAGTGGAGAATGTCTTATAATCATGGAACAAAACGATACCAAGAATCCACACAGAACAGAAGATCCCTTGTACAGCTAGCTGTGGCTACAATGTCTGCCTGTCCCCAGCCAGCAGGGAGGGAGGCAGTCTGTCAGGCACACAATAAGGCACCTACTTCTGCCCAGAAGCATGAGGGAGGTTCTACATAATTTGGCCACAATGCTCTGCCTGGATTTTGCAGCTGTGAAGACAACACAGTAGAACTCCCGTGCCTCCCAAGAGGCTCAACAGAACAAGATACTTCAAGCACCCAATTGCTATGACAATAGGACCAACCAAACCCAGCTCCAAGCCTCTCTAGTCCCACACACAGCTGCACCCCACATCTGGCAGCAGCAAAGAAATGCTTTGGCATTTCACACATTTTGGCCTGTGTGACCTATCGGAGCGACACACCAGATATCTGTGCGCAGCTAGGTCAGCTTTTGGGCCAGCTGCAAAAGCACTGACATTGGTGACACCAGACTGGAGTCATCACCCTGCACTCATCCCACCACCCAGCTATGGGATCTCCTCAGCTCAAACAACATCAGTTCCATCATCACCACAGGTTGTACCACTGAAACAGATGAGACACTAGGATCTCAACTCTTTGATTCTCATAGAAAGTTATACAGTTTTTAATTTACTGGTATTATCATTGGACAGATTCAGGCATTCATGGTAACCTCCTATCAAACTCACTGTGCTGATTTTCCTTAGGAGAGGGTAAATATTTATTTTGCTACAGTTTTTTGAAGGCAATAAAAACTTCTTCCATGTTCTTTTGCAATCGTAGCCATGAAGTATTTGTACAATAAGGAACACTGTTGGCACAAGAAGCTTATTTTGTTCTTAAAAACTAATATTTAACTAATACTCAGAAATGCATTTATGTAATTTGTGCTCTGTTACACTGACATATTAATAATGAAATTGTAGCTCTCCAAGAAAGTAATGAACATTAACAATGAAAGGGGAATCAGAATCCTATAATGCAAGAAATACTGCTTGGTCAGCTGGACACAAAGGTGCATCAGTGATTTGAGTAAGAACATGAAAGGACCATAATGATAATGACTCATACTGCATTTGCATAGTTAGTGCCTGTCAGCTGGAGAGTGCTCTCTGGATTTTATAAACTGCTTAGGAGGTGCCAAGCTGTTGCAGAAGGATGCTGAGTACCATAAGTTTTTGAGGGACCTCTCTAGCAATTTAATTGTGTAGTTTCTGTAAGCTTCATCTTTAGGACAAGACAAAAGCACTAGTCCTTTTGGCTCCTGTGAGGCCCCTTCACCACAGACAGGCTCATTCCTTCAGAATATCCTCCTTTGGGGATATGCAGACTTGTTACTACCTCTTTGATGGTGGCCAATTCAGGGAGAACAGAAGTATTTCACATACAGAAGTTTGTTCTTACACATTACTGCCACCAGCACATTCATAGTAGGGGCCACAGATCTCTCCACTGTGCCTCTGCTTCAGGGCAACCATAGGCTCAAGGACTGCACTCCCACTGGGATGTTCCAAGCTATCCCTTCCAGCCCATGGACATCTCATTATCCAGATTTAGGTTTTCTCAGTCAATGTAGCAGCTCTGGCTTCTGGGATGTACCAGGGTTCTCTTACTGTAAAGAATGGAAGAAAGGGGAACCTCACTCCAACACAAGCCTGGTGGAAACCCCTATGTCCCATCAAGTATGGAAGTACTTCGTAAGCTAAAGGCAGACAGAGTGAACCATACAATTTATAACAATAAACACAGAAATTTATTAATTTTTTTCAATCTGATAGAGTCTTCTGTGCCCAGTTGTAATGTTGCCTGTGGCCTTATAGGCTAGGGAGATTTTTAGTGCCTGAAAGAATAAGAGACTGAAAGCATTATCCAAACAAAAGTTGGAATTGCATCCTTCTCCAGTTTACTTTAAGGCAATATGGGCTCATGAATAACTATAGTTTGAGAAACATCAATATTTCTGTCAACTGCTACTGACCTAGAACTCAAACCATGAATCACAAAGAGGTATTTCTCACTTGCTGCAAAAGGTGAGTGGACTTCTTATGTGACAGATCAATAACCAGCAGAGACATCTTTACAAGAAGTATTGCTAAATGAACTTCCAATGTTACAGGTGGTGCCTGGAGGACAGTTTCATGGTAGTTTGCAGTTTACTGGAGGTTAGGGTTCCCCCTTCCTCTGTCTCTAAAGAGATTTCAATCTTCTTTGATTTTCCATGCATGAACGGCCAGGCTGAATGAGCAGATCTGTTATCAGCTGCAAGGAGTCTGGGCTTACAGCTGTTGACTGATAACTCTATGCAAAATCCCCACCCAGTGCACCAGGTCTTGCTTCCCTTTGCTTTATCCTCCTCAGGATTCCCAAGCTGAAGCTTTGCTCTAAAGAAGTCACTACCTTCACACTTGCTCCTCTCAGCAGCTTTCCTGGGAACGTGCAACAGCACCAGGGTTCCCCCAGATACCAAACACTGAGCTACAGTGCTGGATTTTCCTAAAGACAGAGGAGGTTTTTTTCCTGGGGTAAAACCATAATAAATTCTTTGCTGGCAAATTATATCCATGATTTTTGATTCTTGTGGGGTTTTTTAGGAAAAAGAGTGGATAACTACAAAGAAAGGAAATAAGAACACTGCTAACATTGCTAACATCTCTAGCAGAAGAGCAGTGCATTCCAGATGCACAGCCCATGACTTCTGAGACAACATGTCACCTTGGTGGTTTGATGTGCCAGATTCAAAAGCTAGTATTTCCAGAACAAAGATCAACTGAGCAATGCTCTGGGAGAAGGTACAGTGGTAGGAAGCAGCTTGCAAACACACACACAAACCCAAACCATTTGTTTTGTGTCAAGGGAATAATTGTCAGCAGAGCCCCTAGAGATGGTAAATTGAATTGTCTGTTCTGCATATACTAATGGGACTTCACTGTTAAGTCAAATAATGCCCCAAGATGATATAAGGTTGAAAAGCAAGTTGTTAACAAGGAAGGAGGCTGAGGTTGCTTTTCCATTTGGAACATGCTTTTGCATTTTCCTTCCAGACTTGGAGGATTAGGGTGATAAAGGGATTGGATTTGCTAGGAGTATTTTAGCTGAATAATGCATGGAAACAATGTGGCTTGCTCACATCCTGTTTGCTGATTAATCACCAAGGCTTTTTTATTACTATTTTCCTATGGCTGGGAACTGTGCTGGTAAAAAATATTCTATCCAACATTTTCCCAGAACTGGAGTTATCTGTATAGACCTTATATTCAATTTTTACATAGAAGAAAATGGTAAATACTCAGCTGGTTTTTGGCTCACATGAAGACCTGCTACTTCAAAACAATCATTTTTAACTACCCATGTTAGTAGTCAAAGTGGCAGTGAAAACTGAAGTTGCAAAATTCCATAACATATCTTTCCTTCTTTAAGACAGCAAATCTTAGACTAGTCATGCACTTATTTCAGAATATTTGATACAAAATGAAGATGGTAAGCCTAAGGAATGAGGACATTTTAAACAAAGTTTAAATAGAATCATAGAATTGCTTTGATTGGAAGAGACCTTTAAGATTATCAAATACTACTCTTAACCCGGCACAGCCAGGTCACCACTAAATGACGTCTGTCAGCACCACATCTACACATCTCTTAAATACCTACAGGGATAGTGACTCCACCATTGCCCTGGGCAGTCTGGTCCAGTGCTTGACAATTTTCAGGAAGTAAATTTTTCCTAATACCCAAACTAAACCTCCCCAGGCACACAACTTGAGGACATTTCCTCTTGTCCTATCACTTGTTACTCGGGAGTATAGACCAATCCCCACCTCACTACAGTCTCCTTTCAGGTAGCTGAAAAGTGCAAGAAGGTCCCCCCTGAGCCTCCTTTTCTCCAGTCACTGCAATCCTGCTTCCCTCAGCTACTCCTCATAAGGCTTCTGCTCTAGATCCTTCAATCCAGTAGACTAGATATATTTGCTAGCAGTGCTCAGCTGGTACCTGTGATGTTGAGCGTAACCAATTGAGTGCATTTGCTACAGATGGCCCTCTTAGTGAGTGACAAGGATTAGAGGATAGTTAAAACAAGTATCCTTCCAGCTCTTTGAGTACGTTTCCTGGTGTCCAGAGACCACCACAAAGTGGATGTTCCTTCTAGCATTGGTGGTGGGCAGCTGGGAAGTTCTCCCAAATCCGAATGGAATAGTGGAAACTGGAGCAGCCTCTGCTTTGCAGAAGTGGTTTTGCTCACAAAAATCATCAAAGGCTCTAAGTGTGAACTAAGAGAAGATGCCCTCTGGTCTACAATGTGTTAAACACTTGCAATGTGAGTCTCTCTGTTAGTCTCTAGCTGATGTTAACAGCAAAAGCCCCATTGAGCTTGAATGGAGCAGGAGATTGTCTAAGAGGTGGATGACAAGAGGCCTTTCCCCTGCAAAGCTCTGGCTGTCAATGCATTGCAGATGCTCTGAAAGAATTAAGCACAGGGCTGTAAATGGAAAAACAAGATCATGATGTAAATATTGCTGGAGTGGAAAGCCTTGCCAATAAAGAAATTAATAAAGCACACTCAGCATTGCAAACCTAAACTTAGACTGCTCTTGGAGAACAGGAGAGCTCTGAAATGAACACCTGGGTGGAAGAAATGGCTTCAGACATGATGGCCATTGGCCAAGTTCCTGCATGGGAATCGAGACTATAAATGGGAAAATTCTCTCACTAATATCAATGCCTGCAGAGGGTCTCAGTAGCATGTGTGCCTGGGGAGGTTTAGTTTGGGTATTAGGAAAGATTTATTTCCTGCAAATTATCAAGCACTGGACCAGACTGCCCAGGGCAGTGGTGGAGCCACTATCCCTGGAGGTATTTAAGAGGTGTGTAGATGTGGTGCTGACAGACATCATTTAGTGGTGACCTGGCTGTGCTGGGTTAAGAGTTGTACTTGATAATCTTAAAGGCCTCTTCCAGTTATATAATTGTATGATACTGTATTGAACTTCACAATGCTATGGTTAGATATCATAAGTGATAGATCTAAAAGTAGTGTCCTTTGTCCTGCTCCAGTTCATATGCAGGGCCCGTTTCCTTCTTGCCTTGAACATTCAATCTTTGCAAAGTCATTTTTACATGTTTTACACGTGCACACTGCATAGGTATAAGTGAAGGCATATAGATCTGGGAAGTCAAGCTTCCTAGTTTTGTCTGCTCTTAGGATGTCTTTTCTTCATGCCTTCCAATTGTCCAAACCATTCCTTATTCTTGCCTATCCACATATCTTGCAGATGCTGTGTAACAACAACTGGACAGTCCTCAGGTATTTTTTGCAGCCATGGCCAACACTGCTCCTAAACTTTTCCAGAGCAGATTGCTGATATGATCGCAAGCCCTCTTCAAGGTGACCAAGAACTACAATAACTCCCTTTGCATCCTCCAGCCCTGATGAACATCTTTGGTAAAAGCCCAAGCACAGGGAAGTCTGCAGACATTGAGAAACCCTTAAAAGCTTCAGTCTGAGAAAGTCTGAAAAAAATCAGTGGTGTGTCCAAAGGGAAGTGCAAGCACATAGCTTGTGGATGTGTCTCTTAGGCCCTTCATGGCATCACTGGCCCAAAAAATAGAAGCCACAGATCACTCCACATTTCTGTTCCTTGCAAACTCTAACATTTTGGGAGTGTTTTCTTCTGGTCTGGAAACTAACCACTTTGACATACTGTGTCAGAGATTGCTTGTTGTTCATCTAAGAAACATTTCAGTTTGATTTCCCCATAATGAAGTATCCTGCTATTCCTCAAAGTGAAAGAAGGTAGATTTAGATTAGATATTAGGAAGAAAATGTTTATTGTGAACCTGGTAAGACACTGAAACAGGTTGCCTGTGAAAGCTGTGGATGATACATCCCATCCCCCAAAGCCTTCAAGGTCAGGTTGGATGGGGCTTTGAGCAACCTGATCTACTAGAAGGTGGTCCTGCCCATGGCAAGGTGGTTGGAACTAGATGATCCTTAAAGCCCCTTCCAACTCAAACCATTCCATGATTCTACAGCTCCTGGAGCTCCCAGACCCCTCAGGAAATCTTACAACTCCACAGTTGCCCATACAGAGTCCCAGAGCAGGCACCCCACAATCAATCCTCTCTAACCCTCTGTGGGAATAGAGATTTTGAAAAGCAGTTTATCTGATCTAGAGAGTCCACAGTAGTTTTGATATAGCAGACAGTTCTGCCCAAAGGATAGAGGGGCCTGTGACTTTCTGACCTTCCAAACAGGTTTCAAGAGCAGAGCGCAGAGGTATTAATGTCCAGCAGATTCAGGGCTGCAGCAGTTAAGTTCTGCTATAGGATGTCTCTGCTCCATTCTAAAAAGGATCAGTGCCCAAAGGCTCATCTCCTGGACAGAAAATGGGTCCTTAAAGCTGCTTGCCCAGGAGAACGAGTCGTCTTCTTTGGTAAGCAAAAGCTGCATCTCTGGCCCTGCCCTCAAGGACTCAAGAAGGCATCTCTGCATTTCTCCCTTTGTGCCTCAATACTTATTCAGCAGCAGAAGTTTGTCCCACAGAGCTGCACCTACAGCATAGCAACCATCTCTCACAGCTGCTTTCAGCCAGGCTAGGACTCCCCAGGCAGTAGCAAGGAAGTAATAACTTTCTTTTCAGTAGGTGGTAGGAAACATTGGTGACTGTTAAAGATACATCAAGGCAGGGGGAATTTAGCCAGTGTCTAATTGCCTAGTGTATCAATGCTTCAGTGAAGCTGTCAGCCACATATTTTATTTCTAGGGAAATTAGGAGACTTTTCAGCAGGCTATTTCATGACATATTTGAGGACCACTTTTAATCTTATTTTTGACACCAGCAGCAAGACAGAGATCAAGTACCAGCCTCCTGTTAGCAAAGAGCACATGTCCCCTTTCCCAAACGTAGCGTTGAACTTTTCCCCTAGATCTCCACGGTTCAGTCAAACGGAATAAAAAAAGTTCTTTTAGCTGACTAACTGGAAAGTATCTTTCCTGTTAAAAAAAATATGCTGAGCAAGTACTGGGGAGATAGGAGTCTTTTCAGAGCAAGCTCTGTGTTCTTATTTCATCTTTTGTTTGACAGAGAAAAGCAATTTAAAAGAGCCCCACTGCAGAGCAGCAACATCCTGAGCCTGTCAACAATCTCAGCTGTCTACCCGTGTCACTTTGTCATCAGTCACAGCGACCACACGTCACAGGAGTAAACGTCAGAAGACTTGGCTCAACATTCATCCTGCTTCATGACCTGCTCTGTGCTAATGTTTTCCTCCTGTTAATTCAATAATCTTATTCTTTATGCCAGGAAAGCAGTATTATTGCATGCTCAGAGTACTAACCTCACAGCATCTACAAATCCAATGAGACTTTGCTAGAGGATGCCAACAGCTTTCAAGAGCCAAGAACTCACACAGGAACACTTCTGCTTCAAACATCACAAAGACCAAGGTTACCCTTACCTAAGTGCTGGGGAATAAGTGGTTTTAGGCAGGGAGGAGGGGTTGGAAAGAACCTTTCCTTGCACATTCCATCGAGTTGCATGTCTCCCAGCACAGATATTCTGCAAAGCAGCAAGTATTAGCGTACTCCAACAAGGAGACCGTGTTACCTCCCCTCCTGCATCATGATGAGCTTTGTGTGTGTGCCTTGCACAGAAGCATTTTAACAGTCTTTGCTATTGTTTTTACAATGTCACATCATCCTCACAAGCACTTGCAATTTTACTGTGGATCCTGCTGAAATGGATGTCATCACACACATGCCATACAGAGCAAGGGACCTCTGGTACACTTCTGTCATGTAAAAAGCAAAGCTATTTAAAAGGTGCAGGGGATAAAGTCTTGCAAGCATACTGGTCCTCATTACAGCTTTAGAAGGAAGAAAGCTGCTTCAGATACCATTGAATTATTGATGAAAGAGCCAACAGGCTGTAGGAAAACACCTCAGCAGTGCTTAATGCTTTAACTTAAATATCTGGTACCCCCTTGTAGGCATAAAGACAAAGGAGAACTTAGTATATTGAATAGTAAGACCAGTTCTCTAGTTAAATCACAATAATAAAAAAATGAAAACAAACTTCAAAGGAAGGAAAACACAGCCCAAAAGTAAATATGTTCTGTGAAAATTACCACAAAATGCCAAGTTGTATCTTCCAAAGCACTAACCAGAAACCTAAACCTTCAGACACCAGCTTATCCAACACCAGGCTGCTTTTCCCAACTCGGGATATGTGAGGATGCTTAAGGAATGCAACCCAGATGTTTATGCTTTTTTTCAAACTTAAGCTTTTCTGAAATTCTAAACCAGTGAGATGAGCCTCCAAGTTTTTAAGCCTCCAGTTCAGTCTGTTATTTACAAAGCAGATAAGCTGCTCTGGCTGAGCTGTGAAAGAGGGGAGCAACCACTTGTGCTAATGAATACAGAAACAGAAGATCCAGCAGGTAGTTGCACCCACTGGTACTTTTATTCTTGGCTTTCAAACTGGATTGCAGCCTTCCATCTTCCCACCCAGTGAAGAGCTTGTTACCAAGTTAATTTTGGTAAGATAACTTCTGCTGCAACTCCTGATGAGTGCCATCCACAGCAGAACCATCATGTGCATCTGCTACTGTGGCAAGTATGTTGCTAAAGGGCTGCCAAGAGGGTGGTTCATCTCAAATTTAAATTCCAATACATTGCCTGGGTCTGATTTGTTTCTGAGCTCACAGATGTGGACAAGCCAAAAAAAAAAAAGCCAGTGAAAATAAATTACTGATATTATTTCTTGGCAACCACTTTCCCATGTATATCTTTTGTTATATTTTTGTATTTTCACAGAATCACAGAATGTTAGGAACTGGAAGGGACCTTGAAAGATCATCTAGTCCAACCCCCCTGCCACAGCAGGATTCCCTAAGCAAGGTCACACAGAAGCATGTCCAGATGGGTTTTGAATATCCCCAGAGAAGGAGACTCCTCAATCTCTCTGGGAAGTCTGTGCCAGTGCTCTGGCACCTCAACTGGGAAAATTTTTTTTCTTTTATTCACATGGAACCTCCTATGCTTCTGCTTACAACCATTACCCCTTGTCCTGTCACTGGGCTTCACTGAGAAGAGCCTGGCCCCACCCCCCTCACACTCCCCCTTCACATATTTATAAGCATAGATGAGGTCACCCCTTAGTCTCCTCTTCTCTAAGCTAAAGACACCCAGCTCCCTCAGCCTTTCCTCATAAGGAAGATGTTCCAGCCCCTTCATCATCTTTGTGGCTCTGTGCTGGACTCTTTCCAGCAGTTCCCTATCCTTCTTAAACTGAGGGACCCAGAACTGGACAATATTCCAGATGCAGCCTCACCAGGGTAAAGGGGGAGAAGAACCTGTCAGCAGATAGCTTTAAAGATATTACTAGTGTATGGACATGTGGAAGTAAACCTCATGACTTGGCTTGACACCAACCTCATTTGCCCCCCCCTCCCCCCCAACACCACCCCAGATTGCCCAATTCTAGTAAAGGTTGTGATCAAAAGGATGTTGGTGATCTTACTGTGACAAGCAGAAGTCAAGTAGTATCCACTGAAATATAGAAACTCCCTTAGTACAACAATCTCCATCAATTAAAGCTGTCCAGCAGTTCACCTCAGTGCTACTTTTGACCCATTTCTTTGTTAGGACTGGGTACAAAGCAGGACTGCCTCTGAGCACAGACTTTATTCATCTTTCAGAGTCTCCATTCCAGCACAGCCCTTCCTGATGGAGGCACATTGAAGCTAGCTCCTCTCAAAGAACCCTCTCACCACCTTCCCTCCCAGTGCAGAGGGGAAGACAGACCCAATATGGCTGAGTGTGTAGAGCTTTGGACTGGGCATCCAGAACCTCCTTTTTTAGTGCTAAAATGGCCTTATATCTACCAAAAGCACAGAAGCCCACACTGCTGCTCTATCCTGCCTTCCATCTGTGTCTACTCCTCCAAAAAGCTCTTCAGTGATCAAAGTTTCTACCAGAGGCCCTAGATGCTCTGGTAATGCAAAAAAAAAAAAAAAAAAATATATCCCACTTCAGTAAACTATAGAAAAGGTTTAGGATTTATATTCCATTACCTCTGTTGCTGCTCTTATCACAACTAGGCAGGTAATCCACAGCCAGGGAACATATTCCCTCAAAATACAAAGTCCTAACACATAGTTACTGCATGGGGATTTTCTGCAAAGCCTGAAACCACACTACTATTTTTTTTCTTTTTCATAATAAGAGTAATAAGAGCACAGCTTGGAAAACACTGCATTGGCATTTCTAAAGCCTCTTGGCTGCCCCATTTTGCTCTAGAAGAGCTATCTTCTTGGCACTGTCCTACAAAAACATAGTATGTGTTGCATCACAAGCAAATAGCCAGAAGAGCAACATTTATACTACTTTATATGAATGAGACACGAAGAAAAATAAAGTATCTTATGGATAACTCAACAAGCTATTCATCTAACTGGGCCTTAATTTATTTGATCTACAATAACAAAGTCTTTCCTCCTTTAATTTCATTCTTTAAATTCACCAGATGACAGGAGAATATTGTAAGCAGAAATTCTGTACTAGAAACCACATTCCAGCGGTATTGAGAAATCACTTTCTTGTGGTGGAACTAGAAGCCTGCTCTTGGAGATGCAAGGATTTCTTTTCCTCTGCAATAGTTTTCAGCATGGTTGAGATGTAGTGTATGCTACAGAACAGGCCTGATTTTTGGATGCCAATGAACCTCATGGGTAGTAAATCTTTTTTCTTAAGCAATTAAATTTCTGGCTTTAATCTTTCATCCTCTTGATAGAAGTGGTTTCCTGGATGAAGCTGAAAGCCAGAAAACAATCTGCAAAACAAAGGTTCCCCCCAGCTCTAAACTACATTTAATATTTCTCTTTCACTGCAACCATCCCTGCTGTTTCCTTTTTAAATCTTTTTTTCCTTTCTTCACTTTATTGTAAGAGACCAACTCTCAAACTGAGGAAAAGTAAGAAAGTTTCAGGACGTGCTGTTTTGAGAGACCTGAAGCATCTGTACACCCCAAATCTTGCCTTTTATTAGGGCAAGGGCTAAATCTGGAAGAGGTATCAAAGCCCTCATCATACTTTGCTCTTGGCTTCAGAATCTCAGTTACAACAACACTAATCTAGAAGTTCAAGTTCATCACTCCTGCTGCTGCCTAGTGTCTCCTTTCATATCTGGGGGAGAAATCCATGGGATGCTGGCATACAAGTCAGTCCCTTCTATCTATAAATGAAAGATTACAAAAATAAACTGCAAAAGCAGTAGTAACTTTATCAACTGAAGGGTCCCGAGACATTTTACTCAAGCAGTTAAATGAAGTAGAAAGCATTTGTCAGCAAGACATAGTTGTTTCCTATTAACCCTACAATTTCTGCTGGGGCCACATTACAGAAAGCCACACCAGCAGATAGAGACATGCACTGCCTGTGCTTTTGCCCCTTCCAGGGAGAAATCTTTCCACTAGGAGCTTCCCAATGGACATCACCCAAGGCCATATTTCAAAGTAAGACAGGAAACTGGATTGGATTGAGACACCCAAACTGGGAACCTGACACCTGTGTTAAGTTGTATATTCTGCATCAGTGCAGATATCTCCACATATTAACATGTTAAAGACTTGTCCTGATTATAGATATTAACTCTTATCTGGATAGCCTCAGAGACAGTACTGAGGTTTAATGAAGGTCTCCAAAGCACTGAAAGTCTCTATTGGGAACTGAAGAGGACTATTACACACACACCCCAATACAAAACACATATTCTGATGATGTCTTGCACAAAACCACTTTTTTAATTAAGAGTTCTCCATTACAGTTTTAGAAGTGTCTAGAACTTTATGAGACTTGGCATTTGGAAAAAAGTTTTCACTAAATATATCACTTGAGATACAAATTCTCTCAGGCTGCATGGAAATTCAGTTTTCCAGACTTCAGTATGTGGCTTCTACCCTTTAACGCAGGACTTTCAAGGTTTTCAGGTCTGATCTAATGGGCTGCTGAGCTATTTTGTTTCCTTCTGCTTCCATAGCACAATAAACTCTGCATGATTTGTGGGTATTCAGAACTTAAGTCTGATTCTGCAGACCTTTAAGCTCTTATTTGAACCTTTAACCCTCAGGATGTTAAAGCAAGATGCCTGAGATTATTTAGTCTGTATAAGCTACCTGCATTTCCTCTTCGGGCAGCTGAGGAAGGGGCCATAAAAATATTAGAACTTATTCCAGTTAGTATCATACAAGAACAAGACCAACAGTCCTGCACCATCTGAGGGCTAACAAAAATCCTATACTACATTTCAAGGGAGTTGTGGGCAGAAGTCTATGTCTCTGATGCCCTCTCTAGACTCTTAGAACCAGCTGGCATCTCAGCATCTTTCTCTTCCAAGCAATTTATGCAAAACATTTTCATAAATGAAAATAACCAGGAAAGTGCTGAAGTCATTTCCCTAATTGGAGCCAGAAAATATCCCATCATACTTGCTTAAAATCAGTGAAGGTACCTACTAGCACTGTTGAGTGGATCTGCTATTGAAGCAGGTGAGAGGATCAGATCAGTAGCCTTAATTTATTAGGAGCCCAGTGACTTCAAAAACCCGAGCCACTGGCTGAAAGTACTTGTCATTTGTGCAATGATTTCAGGAGAATAAATAGCTGGTTTGAGTTCTCTAGGACCTAAGAAACTGAGCAAGCATTTGTAGTCATTGAGTAGATGAACTCTTCATCAAAGACACACAAGACCTTCCACAGTGCTCTGCTCCTACAAAGAGGAGTCATAGGCACCAAGCAATGTTCAATGTATGGATTTGTTTGAGACAAGTGATGTCAAGAGGACAGTCAAAACTGCAGACCATGTGCATTTGAAGGGAAGCAGGGTTCCAAAGAGGCCAAACACATGATTGGGTGGTAATACAATTGTGTGAGATTATATTAAAGCCTACAGTTATTAATTTTATTACATTTTGAACCAACAATCTATCTAGGTTGAAGTTTATTTGGTTAAGTTTAGAAATACACAAAAAATGAACATTTCAGTGCTATCTTTTGCTTTCTTAGGGTAGAGTTCAAGATGCTCTAGGCTAGACCACAAAACTATGAGCCTGCAAGAAGCAGTACATACCCAAACTCCCTGAAACCAAAAGGCAGAGCTACTCCAGTGTTAAATGCTAGCTTAAACATAGACACTTCTTAGTGAGGCTGCACCTTGAATACTGTGTTCTGGGCCACTATCACAAGAAGGACACTGAGGTGCCGCAGTGTGTCCAAAGAAGAGCAGAGCAGCTGGTGAAGGGTCTAGAGCACAAGGCTTACGAGAAGCAGCTGAGGGAACTAGGGTTGTTTCATCTGGAGAAAAGAAGGCTCAGGAGACCTTATTCTATACAACTACCTGAAAAGAGGTTGGAGCAAGGTGGTTGTTGGTCTCTTCTCCCCAGTAAGAAGCAGCAGGACAAGAGAAAATGGCCCCAAGTTGTGTCAAGGGACGTTGCCTTCATTCTTGCCTTCAGCCCAGGACACAGGAAAGCAAGCTGTCCTGCCTACATGAGCTTGGCAGAATGCACTGGGACAAAGTTTCTGCTCTCATTTGTCCAAACCTCATTTTGTGCTAACCAGAAGCTGGAAGACAGATCACTACAAGATTAGACTGTCCTTATTCTGTTCTGCAACACCACACTTCCCATCTCACAGCGAGCGCTGGGCGTAGTGGCACAGAAGTGACAATCCCCAAGCATATCAATAGCCTGCTCTGCTTTAACAGCAAAGGGCTGCAAGCTGTTCTGCCAATACTCACTGGTTGGTGCAATCAACATATCTGTACATTTACTGTCACCAAGATAGCTAAAAATTACTCTCCAACTGAGACAGTAAACACTCCTGCTTACCTGCAGTGGTTGCCTAATTTTTGTGCTACTTCTATACAAGGGCATTACTACTTGCTCTGGCAAAGCCCTAACAATCCACTCCTGGTAAAAGGTTAGGAAAAAAGAAATCACCTGGCATAGATTTACTGCAGTGATACTTTGCTTTTTTAGAGTGGTGCTTTCCAAAGCTCAGTTTGCAAGGAAGTGCTATTCCCTTTCTATTTTCAGCCATCTTGATTATAGCTGCACTTGTGCACCTAGTCACCCCTGAAGAGTTTGGTTCCAGGAAGAGTCAGTTCTCTGAAGTCCTAAACAAGCCATCTGGTTAGACTAACAAGCTTCCTAGAAGCCCTAATGAGAGCCAACTCACAGATGCTGGTGGGAAACGTCTCAGTCAATCCACTGACCACTGAACTTAATGGGGCACAGACAAACTGACAGGAGGTGTTCAGTCACCTATGTGGCCAGAGAACAAGGCACATGCCAGATCAATACTGGGCTCTGCTGTATTCTGTCTACTACTGTCATTACATGGATTTAGTTAGAAAATGCTTGCTTCAGGTGATGCCACTGCAAGGAAAGAACTCAGTGGACAGGATAGGCTAAAATAGTGATTAAAAAGCAAGTTTTTCCATGTTTATTTCTTCTCTCCTCAGCCAGAACATAAAGCTAAAACTTATTTCCAGGGAGGGCTCAATTTTCCCCTCAACCTACACAATCCCTCTTGTCCTCCAAGATCCTCATACACAAAATTAGTCAATACACTCAAGGATATAAAACAGCAGGCAATTAATGTTAACAACTGACTCAGCTTCCCTTTTCTTTCAACAGAAGTTTGCGGTCTTCCTGAGTGGACTTTAAAAGAGAAAGAAGAATTAGAATACATATCAACTAGCAAAAAATAACACACCCCTTAAAGGAAAAACAGTGATGTGACTGCAGAACCTATATTCAACCTGTATTTAAAGCTCTGCCATCCACAGACACTTTCACTCACTGCCAGCAAAAAGTAAAATGACAGAAGCCATTTACCAACTTCCATATACATGTCTCCTAGTTACTCTTAACTATGTACATGTTGCAGCATAGCAGCAGCAGTGCAGCAGCACAGAAGCGTCAGAGTTGGAAGGGACCTCAAAGATCATCTAGCTCCAACCCCCCTGACTGGCAGGGACACCATCCACTAGACCAGGTTGCCCACGGCCCCATCAAGCCTTGTCTTACAAGCCTCCAGGGATGAGGCTTCCAAAACCTCTCTGGGCAACCTGTTCCACTGTCTCACCACCCTCATAGTGAAGAACTTCCTAATATCCAACCTAAATCTGCCCTCCTCTAACTTACACCCATTTTCCCTGGTTCTATCACTCTCTGACCTCCTAAAAAGTCCCTCACCAGCTTTCTTGTAGGCCCCCTTCAGATACTGAAAGGCCACAATAAGGTCTCCTTGGACCCTTCTCTGCAGACTGAACAATCCCAACTCTTCCAGTCTGTCCTTGTAGGAGAGGTGCACCAGTCCTCTGATCATTCTCGTGGTCCTTCTCTGGACTCGCTCCAGCACACCCATATCCCTCTTGTAATAGGGGCTCCAGAACTGGATGCAATATTCCAGCTGGGGTCTCACGAGAGCAGAGTAGAGGGGGAGAATCACTTCCCTCGACCTGCTGGCCACACTCCTCTTGATGCAGCCTAGGATACAGTTGGCCTTCTGGGCTGCAAGCACACACTGGTGCCTCATGTTCAGCTTCTCATCCACCAACACCCCCAAGTGTCTTTCCTCAGGGCTGCTCTTAAGCCAATCTTCACCCAGCCTGTATCGGTGCTTGGGGTTGAATCGGATGCCAGGACATTAGCATTGAGATGTGGTTCAGTATTCCAAACCCAGGAACCATATTCAAGTCAGAATAGCTTTTATAAAGCAATGCAAGATTATTTTCTTCTTTAAGAGAACTACCTAGAGTTCAGAAGCATTTATGCTATCCATCAGTCAACAAGGTAGTCTAAAATTGTTGCTAAAAAGTGGAAAGTAGCTACTGGAAGTTAGCAGCTTCTCTGATCTCCTTCCTAACAAGGCAGAGATAATTCTGACAGTCTGAAAAATTAAAAATCTCTACTCACTATACAGTTATGTCTTTGAATGCAGTGGAGTAGATTTAACAGTAATGTTTTTATCAAAAGCCGTGAAAAATGCTGCAGAAGTTTCAGGAAGGTGTTATGCATTTTAATGAAAATTTATAATCTTTTCCAATCATCCTATTGCTGTTATTCACACAGAGCCAGTCATTAGCAAGTATCCTGTTCATTTGAAGATACATTTCCACCCCAAAAGGCTTTGCCTGCAACACAAGCAGTCAGGAACTGCTTCTTCAAATGAAGGGTACGAAGATGCACAGATTATTGCTTCTAGCTGGGATAGATGCAATATTGCATGGGAAACAAAGGCTGAAGAACACACTTAGCAAATGTGCAGGCATGCATAATCCACATACACAGAAGTAAACCAAGCATCTCTAATGTCCTCTCTCATCACTCAGGAGGGAACTGTGAAAACTTCACTCACAATATTTGCCACAATAAAAGAGCAGCGTTTACCTTCTGCTCCTGATAGGTGGTGATTTACAAGCCCAGAGTGACAGTCTCATTACCGCACACAGAGACAGGCTCCGTGTTTAGACTTGTGCCAGGCTGAGCTCCAGGTCCCTGAGAGGGCTCTCAGTTCCCTGCACAATGGGAGGTCAAAACTCAAACTAAACAGAGGCTGTTCCTGGTAAGATACCACTGAACTGCACAAGGGAAAAAGGTTACAGAAAAATAAAATCAAGAGGTTGGATGGTGTTTTCAAGCCAGCATTTTAAATATGTTGTTCTTTGAACTTTGAAGTCAACCTGAAACAAAAGTACATGCTGAGCAACACTCTACAAACAGCTCCAAGCTTCATAAGTTACCCTAACCCTGTCACCAGGACCATCAAAATTAGAGTTCTGGGAATAAGAGCTAGAGTTGTGAAGCACAAGTCCTGCTTCACTCATTCAATGGTTTAAAGACAACAAGAAGCTTATATAATCAAGTTTCCTAAACCCTAATGTTGAGCACATTTTGCACTACCAGCAAACCATTTATGCTTGTGTTTCAGGGAGGCAAGTACTGTATACACTCAGCCATTAAAAAACAGCACCATGTCTCTGGAAAGGACTATTGCTAAGGTAAAATCTTTTCTCCCAGAGATCAGTCCTCGATTCTCTTTTCTCCTCAACAGAGAAGCCAGACAACTGTTTGGTGTGAAAACAAATTCTCCCAGTGTGGTCACAAGCTGAGCTAACACAAGAAACATTTCCTCTTGCCCAACTTCAGCAGATGATGGGACTTGGTCCCAGGGCATTGTATTTAGTTTCAGTCTAGAGCTGCAGATCAGCTCGAGGCTGGGAATCCCACCCACGCCCTGGTATGAAGGAAACAGTGTTGAAAGGAAAGCATTTCTAAGGACTAAACATTTAGCTGTTTAGGGTATAAAATGTGTAAAGGAATTTAGTCAGAAGTACATAATCAACTAGGAGAATAGCATACAACGTTTATCAGTATATTACAACTGGTTTTGTTAACAAAGTTAAAAGAAGATGAGCAATTTGGTAGCATTTCAAAAAGAGGTGGCCCATATTTTAACAGAGCAATTCAGAGCTGATGAAGTGTATATGCAACTATTTACCCTTCTCTCTTTATGTAACCCAAACCCATCCAGGCAGCTACCCTTCTGGGTATCAGGTCTGCTGGGAACAACAGACACTGATGCAAGTGCACACACATACAAATTCATGATGAATTTAAAAAGCCACCACTAGACTTTTGTCCAGATATGAGCCATATTCAAAGAGATGTGGTTTAATACTATTGCTTCAAACCCAAAGCTAGGACCTCATTCTTCAGGATGCAGATAAGATCACCCATG
Source organism: Galbula dea (assembly GCA_013399015.1). Lineage (NCBI taxonomy): Eukaryota > Metazoa > Chordata > Aves > Piciformes > Galbulidae > Galbula > Galbula dea. Next base: position 1,923,324 of record VWZX01003224.1, on the reverse strand, counting down.
TGGTACCTTCATGGCATCGTTATGCAGACACACATTCATGGAATCATATAATTGCTTTGTCTGGGAAAGACCTTTAAAGTCATGACATCCATGTTAACTCAGCACTGCCAGGTCCACCACTAAACCATGTTGCTTAACTCCACACCTACAAACCTTTTGAATAGCTCCATGGATACTGACTCCACCACTGCCCTGGACAGTACAAGAAAGTCTCCCTCAAGCCTCCTTTTCTCCAGGCTGAAACCAGTTTCCTCAGCAACTCCTCATAAGACTTGTGTTCTAGACCCTTCACCAGCTTTCTTCTTCTTTGCACATGCTCCACCACCTCAATGTCCTTCGTCTAGCAAGGGGCCCAAAACTGAAGCCAGTATTCGTAAGTGTGACCTTACCAGTGCCAAGTACAGGGAGACAATCACTCCCCTGGTTCTGCTGTCTCTGTTTTGGATAGAGAGGATCATGCAGCCATGGACAGCCAAAGCCTCTCAGTATGAACAGCATACATAGTATTTTTGCACATACCTAATTATAGGCCAGAAATAAACAGAAATGCAAAAAAATAAAAGCATCCCACAATATCCAACTCCTCTTTACACAGTCAGTCTTTCCACTTCAGAAAGTGCATGATGAGTTTGAAGATTTACAACAACCTTGCAAGGCTGAGGACTTCAAAGCACCATGGCTATCATACATAAAACTCCCAGATGATGTAAATTCAAAACTTGGAGAGTATTAGGGACCTAATTGGATACTCAAGAACATCTGTGTTATGCCCACACTGCAGTCACCACCTCAACAACAGTTGGGTATGGAGATATTCCAGTACAAAATTCAGCTGAGTAAGAGGTTTTTAGCATTAGTCTTTACTGGGCTCTGACTTAAACTCTGCTGATACCTGAGGAGGCAGCTTACAGTTCAAGTACAGCTATAGTATACTTTAAGTACAGCAGCCATGACAGTATAACACCATTATCAATGGGTCTCTACTTTCAACATCTATGGAACTTTGAGTCCAACTGGGGAAATAATTGGCTCTAAGAAGCAGGATTATTTCCAAGGACTAAACATTTAACTGTTAAGAGTACAAAACATACAGCAGTCTAGCCAGTTTTCCATGCTGAACTAGGAGAATAAGGCCCAACATTAGGAAGCGACACATGTACCTAGCTGTATAGCAAACCATTAAAACACCAATGAACACCAAGGTCTCCCTTCAGACTCTTTGAGAGTCAGGCAACCTTCACAGCCTTTCCCATGTGTTAACTGAGCCAGAAAAAAAATAATTAAGGGCTGGAGGAAAAATAATGGAATATGTACTTTCATTAGCTCTAACCACTGCTGGCATTTTTTTCTCCACCCTTTCTCCCTGACATAGCCAAGATTTCTATTCCTAGTATTGTGGGATATGGGATGGGAGAAACAGGATTAAATCATTTTGTATCTGTAAAATTATGCCACTGTACCCAGCACACACATACAGAGGCTCACTGGACTAAAATAAGGGGCCCTGTTAGTGCTGGGATTTGCAAAAGACTTCATCACTCATTCTTCTGGCACCAGCCAGAAGCCTAGAGTTTTCAGAAGTTTATTATTCCTGCTCCCCAGTACACTGTTTCACTAATGTATCTAAACAACCTCCAGTTCAAAAAAAAAAAAAGCAGACACATGCTTATCACTGCCAGGGTGTGATGTCAAACTAACACCAGCCAGCTCTGGGGGAAGGTCCAAGCCTGCAAAAGCTAAGGAGTAGGATGGAGAGAGAAAACTATGCAACCAGCCCACCACAGGCAGCACAACTGTCAGAAGAAGAGGCAGCCAAAACAGAGCATTCTAAAGGCATTTTTGAGCAGAAAGCTCTGCTGAACCAAACCAAATTGCCTCCAGCACAGCTTTGTCAGCTGTCCCTTCCCATGTTGGCTCAGCACAAAGTTTGAATGCCTAAAGCATTTTCTAGCTACTCAAAGCATTGAAATGGGATGGGAACTAGACATCTAGGTGCCTTCAAGAAGCCTTAGCAAGTGACTTCAGGCTTAGGATTGCTGACATTTCTTTTAGATTTTTATTTCCTTGCTCAGCTTCAAGGTTCTTACTCTTCACTGACACTTTTACTGCCCTACCTATCAGTCTCCATGAAGACAAAGCAGTTTTTCACTTACCCTTTAGCTCCAGATGACTTGCTCTGTAGTCACAACGGTCTGCCCAAATCAAAGGACCTGCATCCATGAAAAGATGACACCTAGTTCTCTCCATCTATCCTTTACCTACACAACTCCCCTGAAGCTTACAGCATTTTACTGCCAGTTCAGGGACCTCTAACAGTCTCAAAATTTTTTCACCACAGTCCTCAAGGACTAGCCACTCACAAGACTAAACCAGACCAAACTAACTCAACAACCTCTTCCAAACTTAACATTAAAGTCTCTCCTACCAGCTGTAAAAGACTCCCTGCCTTTCTATAGGCTCCTGCCAGATTGGGTTAATTCATATCAGCTGTAGCTTGGAACCAGCTTTCTCCCAGATGATGCCATTTCACATAATCTCATCCTGACATTAGAGCTTAGTGGATGCCATTAGTTTTTCTGACTAACATATTTCTTCTTCTGAGAAAAAACACAAGGTGTTACCCTTCCAAGGGCTTTTCCCTGGTTTGCTAGGGGAAAAAGAAAAAGGACCAAAAATCATGTACTTCAGGATTTTTGGTCTGGTACACTTAAAAGAATCAAAGCAAGCAGCAATTCCTGCCCTAGGAATACATGAAGTTCCTCCTTATCACCCTATGGAAGGAACTACTGTTTCTCCTTATGAAGAACAGAGAGGAAAGACCCCAAAGTCTCTTGTCTTTCCAAAAGAAGGGGTTGACTTCTTAAATAAGTACTCAAAGGCAAATACATATCAAAATCCATCCCAAAGGAGGAAAACAGTTAAATCTACACCAAAGGAAATATATTGATTCTCACTGAAGTCAACAGGATCAAAGTGTGCAAGTTTGTCTGAAGGAGTCTACAGGGCTGAATGAGCCCAGAAACACAAACCTTTGCATAGCTGGTGGTACAGTTTGGATCTCTGTCTGTAAAGCAACATGTATTTGCACTTGCCTTGATTCAACAAGGCTGTTGCCCAGCTTCTAAAACACTGCACTAATGAAGTGAAAAGGGGTTATAGAATTCACTTGAATAAAACTTGAGCTGGAGCTAAAGGATATCTTGAGAAATGTTGCTTAGCAAAGATCTGGATGACTGAGATTTAATAATGGATGATTAGAAAAGCATCATTACACTTCAGCAGTTTGAATAGTGCCACTACAGACCCAGGAAGAGTAAGTCAAGTTTGTGTGAACCAGTACCAAAGGAAAACTATTTTCATGAGTTAAGGAACAACTTAAGTCAACTTTCACGTACAGGATTAACCTTTACATTTGCTGTGGTGGACAATGAATCATAGAAGAAGCACTAGGATCACTGCACTGAGAAGTTACTTTTCACTTCTATTTTTAAAATTACTGTGTTTATCTAAGGTCACTCATGGGAAAAATGAATAGTTAGTCAAACACACATTACTTAGCTGCAAAAATAACAGGGAACTTTTTAAAAGAAGAGAAATGAGAGTTCCAAATTGACTTGAATTTATTTGACTTGAATTTTCTCCTCATATGGGAAAACAAATGAATATTTACATACTATAAAGTCAAGTGTCTAGCTACCAAAATAATGTCATCAAAAAGTCATCAGGAGAAAAGGTCTTATTATTTGGTTAGATTTTTTTTCTTCTGTGGTTCGTTCTTTTCAAAGTCTAAATAAACACTTGGGCTCTAGCCACATTTTGTCTGTTGGAAGTCTGGGGAGGTTGCATGTCCCAGTGTTTAAAGTGCAAAACTTTTCCTCTTGATGAGCAGTTAGAGCAGGGCCCCAGGGAATCAAGGGAGAGGCTTCATAGCCCAAAACAATCACCTATTCAGACTGACTTAGATGAGACACTGTGGGAAGACATTTCCAGTCCTCTCTGGCTGCAGCCAGAGGAAAGCAAGCAGTCTGAAGTACACAACCAGAAGGAGCAGAGATGTCCACCCTCACATGATATACACCATAAACCACAGGATAATGGTGTCCAAGGTGATTCTGGCCCTCTGTTCTGCTCTGGTGAGACCCCAGCTGCAGTGTTGTGCCCAGCTCTGGAGCACTCAGCACAAGAAGAACATTAAACTGTTGGGGTGGGTCCAGAGGAGGGACACAAAAATCAGAGGTCTGGAACACCTCTCCTATGAAGAAAGGCTGAGAAAGTTGGGGTTGCAGCTCCAACAAGACACCCGAGACATTGTCTGGGAGATGCTGCTGGCAAGACACAGCTCTGCAAAAAAGCAACAGCTGGTGCTTTTTCTTCTGATTCAGGACTGGCCCTGCTCACACCACTTGTGCCAGCCCAAACCTTGCTCTGGTCCAGCTTAGTTTTCAGGTGAGTCAGAGCCTGGGAGCTTGTGGCTGTTGTGGATTTTCATAGGACAACATTTTGAGATTGTAGAAGAAATAGCAACTGTCATATTGTAACTTCTTAATTAGCAAATATCAACAAGATTTTTCCCTCCCAGTGTCAGCTAGATATAAATGTTGTGAAATAAACTCTTCCAGACATCAAAGCCAGAGAGCAATTGTTTCTGGGTTTCGGGCCGAGAAACTGTGTGCAGACAAGTACTTGGAGACATGCTTCTTCATTTTTAAGAGCCATTGCCCAATGTGATTTCCCAAGGCCCCAAGCCTTGGTCCATATGAACTTCATCCCCCACGTTCCTTCCAGTGGCCAGTACATTGTTTTTCAGTGCCCCCAGTAAAGCTGCTCTAAATGATTTACACAACTCTCAGCCAACCAAGGCAGAGATGGTATCACCATGGCCACATGAACATCTTGAGCTGTAGCTGGGTTACTTCTCACACTATGTGAAATGAAAAATAAAGCCCTGAGCATTCCAGTCATACCAGGTGTGCTCCCAACAGTGTTTTTAAACAAATCTCCACTGTTCAAGGGGCAGAGCAGAACTGGAGTCTGTCTGCTTCGATTTAAATCTGTCCCTGAATGATGTCCATGAGTTAACAGGGAGAATTACAAAGGAAGGAACAAATAAACATTACAAAAAGAAAAAGAAATCCAGACTTTTTAAACACTTAGAGGCCTGGATAGTTCCCAGGCTAAGCATCCATGTGTAAAAGAGAAAAAAAAAAATGTTCTGAACACCATGCAAGCATTAGCAGTTCTGAGGCTGTGTAACCTATCTGTGAAAAAGGTCTAGACTTAGCAGGGGCAGGCAGAGAAGGGTAATCACTGCCTTGTTCCCATGGATTGGATGAGGCCTTGAGCAACCTAGTCTAAGGGAAGGTGTTCATGCCCATGGCAGGAGAGTTGGGACTAGATGATCTTAAAGGTCCCTTCCAACCCAACCCATTCTCTGATTCTATGATAACTCTCCTCCTATACTCAGCAATGTGTAGCTCGAATACTGGGTTCAGTTTTGGGCCACTCACTGGTGCTGGCCCATGTACAAAGGTGCTGGAGCACATCTAAAGAAGAACAACAAAGCTGGTAAAGGGTCTAGAGCACAAGGAGCAGCTGAGGGAAGTGGGGTTGCAGTGCCTGGAGAAATGGAGCCTCAGGAGAGACCTTCTCACTTTCTACAACTACCTGAAAGGAGGTTGTAGCAAGCTGGGGGTTGATCTGTTCTCCCAGGTAAAAAGCAATAGGACAAGAAGAAATTGCTTCAAATTGTGCCAGGGAAAGTTTAGGTTGGATAGTAGGAAAAATTTCTTCCCCGACAGGGTTATCAAGCCCTGGAACAGGCTGCCTGGGGAAGTGGTGGAGTCACTATCCCTGGAAGGTTTTAAAAGAGATGTAAATGTGGTGCGGAGAGACATGGTTGGGCTTGGCAGTGCTGGATTAACAGTTGTCACTCTTAACTGTTAGGTCTTTTCCGACTTAAGTGATTCTGTGATTCCATGAGCTGTGCCTTGCAGAGCACATAGTTTCTGGCCATACTACAGAACTGTACCACACAACCCACCCCATGCAGGCTGGTGTACAGGTTGTCCTCTTCAGGGAAGGGGGAAGCCATCCAGGAAAGTACTTATGTCTATCAATATGGGCAAGACAGTTGTTGGTGTGGTCACATTCAAAGAGCTTTAGCTGCTGCACATGAAGGTGAGGTCTGGCTGCTACTGGTTTTTGCACCATTTCTGCCTCTGGTTTCTACTGCAGCAAGGGAAAGACTTAATAAACTTTGATTTGGATGTACCTCAGCCAAAGCTTTTCTGGTTTTAGGGCAACGAACCCATGATTCCCCATTTGTGCCCACACTTATGCTACTGCAGGACAAGCAGAAAAGGCCATGTAGCCCCTCACTCTGCTACATGCAACATCAGGAGCCTGGGTTTAGAAAGGTGGATGAGGAGCTACTGAGCCCAGCCTCATGTTAATGTACAGTGCTGAAACACAGCCTGTGAGTGACAGTAGGTCACTTAAATGGTTTTCAACTCATCCTACAAAAAGCCATCTGGATTCCCATTTGGCCCAGATCTTGTATTTATGTGGCTCAAATTTATGCCCGTGTTTAATGCAGGAATATTACAGCTTGAGTGTAATTTGTGTTTGTACTTCTAATAGCTATCTAGAAAATATTAGACAATGCCAATAAAAGGAAAAGCTTTCCCTGTCTTTCTCCTGAAACTCCTCTTCAGCTTAACCCAATTTTCCAAGTCACTTAGAAGCCTTTAAATAAAATGAAAACCTAACGATGTCGCTGCCATGAATAATTAATTGTCCCAGTACAATCTCTCAGGCAAAATCCATTCTCATTAGATTAGAGGTTTTCTCAAGCCCTACAAGTTCATTATGGCATTTTTACATCCTTCTTGTCTCTTACATTTCTTTGTCTTTCCTTATCTATGTCTTTTCTTATTTGTGTGCGAGCCCCAGGACCCCATCATCTCAGTAGCCTCCAAAACAATATGCCACTGCATTGGCCCAGGGAAGAGAGCTCCTGTAAATCCAGGCACATGGTGGCAGGAGTGAGAGAGCCCTGCCTGTAGCTTACGGGCAGCCCAGTGAGTCCAGAGTCCACCCTCTGCTAAAAGATCTAATCTTGAGCAATTTAGGGAAGATGGTTCAAGTTTTGTGCAAAATCTTTGTTAAAGCCATTCTCAGTGTTTCAAGTTATAGGAGGTTAAGGATATTAATAATCAGGCACATCAGAATTGATTTGTCTACCACTGTTTTGGTAGGCAGAACTTCCAAGGCACTCAGAGCTGCATTTATACAGAGACCAAAGAAACTATTCTGAAGTATAATAGGAGCCATTCACAGTATCCTTAATAATAGGCTCTGCCACAAGAAATAAAACTTCTGTCCAGACATGACTAAATTTAAACTGCTGGCATCTAATGAATTTTTTTCTTGAGCCTCTGAAATTAAGGCCCACCCACTGGATTTTCTTATTTTGATGGTGACAATAGTGTAAGGAATGAGAACTCCCTGAAGTCCCCAAAGCAACTATTATCAGTCTTTTGGAAGATGAATACAAATAAAATCCAGATCATTGAGTGTCTTCAGGAATAATTTGCTTTTTCACACAAGCAAGCATCACTTTCTGTGCTGAGCAAAGATTCCAAGACTGATAATCACACCTCACCTCTCACACCCGTCCTGTGACTTCAGTGGGATATGGCATTGCCATGCCCCTTGGATGCACTGTCATACACCTACTTGCCATCTTCATCCCCATCACTCTTCTTGGGAAGATACCACTTCCATGGCTAGGAATCATCTTCTGGCCAAAATCTACCTCTTGCAGCTTATTCCTCTTCAGGACAGTTTTATCCTTTACACTAAAGAGCTATACTTCCTGCCAGAGTTTATCCCCTTGATGTATTTATAGGCAATATTCATCATTTCTCAGATTTCCTCTTCTTAGATACTTAAATTCTCCTGATCATCCAAGGGTCCCTTCCCTTCATGCCACTCCACTTTGGAGACTGTCTGTGGTGAAAATAGGGGACTGGAACTGTACACAGCATTGCATATTACCTAGCACCTTGAACTATGGCCTTAGGAATTCCTTCTCTTCTGCCAGCACCTCATTTGAGGTACCTTAAGACATTAGGATCATAGATACTTTTTTTTCCTGTTTATTTTGCACCTGTGACACATTATGAACCTCTGATTATCCCACATAGAATCATAGAATGGTTTGAGTTGGGAAGGGACCTTTAAAGGTCATCTAGTCCAACCTCCCTGCAGTGAGCAGGGACATACTTACTTGGCTGTTTCCAAATGCTATGTTCTTGGATTGTTAGAGCAATTCTTGTTGTTAGTCACAAACTTCTCCACCTAGCTCTTTGCATTGCTGGATTCCATCCATCCCATTTTCATTAGTCCAGTCCTCACTGAAGCACATCACCATACGCTTCATGTTGCTGAGGCCTCATAACTTCATGTTAGTATCAAATTTCATTGTCACCCCACACCCTGACCACAGACATACTCTGGCTAGGAGGACTGCAACCACAACACACAAGCTACCACTGGAAGAGCCCAAAGGAAAGGGATGTTACCCCATTATCACCTGACTGCCCACGCATCCCTAAAAACACTGCCAGTTTTTATGCAAGATCATTAATTGAACTAGTCAATATGAATTTTTGCCCTCAAGACTATATCTAAAAACAGGTCTCCAGCCTTGCAATCCCCCATCAGCAAAGCTTCCTGTTAGCTCTTTTTTAGCTTTTGTATTCAGCCCTATCTTAGCCACCTCAGCTAATAAATTCTCTCAAAAGACTACAATATCTATCTGCCAGACACGATGTTTCATGTCCCAGTTGTCTCTGCAGCCCTCCCCTGTAAAGCCTTTGTGTTCATACAAAGTTGAGAGGCTCTGCACTTCTGATGTCAGGAGCTCTAAGAGCCATCTAAAGCCAAGTTCTTGAGCTCAATAGTTTCCCCTTGCTCATCAAAGTTTGCTTTCCTGAAATAAAGCATCTTAGTTTTCTTCACTTTCCTTTGGATTTAAAGGAACTCTACTGGCATTCAGTCAGTCCAAGCAGTGTGGTTTGGTTTTGATAATCAAATCTCTGGTAATATCCTTGCTGCTGATCAGGAATGAGCCTGCAGCACTGATGACTCCTATGAGACAAGCAACTGGTGAAGAAATCTGCCAGTTACTGGACACAAGACAACCTGGATCCTACCAATCCTAGCTACTGTTCTCCCTACCTAGATTTTTGAGATCAAATTTAACTACAGAAACCCACCCACTTCTAAGTTTAAACCTGGGTGTCTGCAAACAAAACTCCCAACACTAGACCAGTAGATTTGTTAAGCTTATTTTTACCATCCTTCCCATAAACATTTAATTCAGAGTGGGTCTATCTGACCACTGTTACCCCTTTTTGCTTGCCATCTGTCATACCATGAACACAGAATTATCAATACCTGTAGCTTTATTCATCTTTCCTGAACAGTGCACCTCCTTGAACACCTGATTTTCTTTTATGATCTCTGTTTCCAAAGTGTATTTGCAATCCCACTGAGATCCTGTGCCAGTAATGCATATGACTCTAATGTAATGGTCATTACATATCTCACCACCTTTCCTCTTCAGACCACCCCAAGGAACCATCTTTTTTTCTGTTGCTCTGCTTTAAAAAATTAAGTACAGCATCCTCACACCAACTTCATGGTTCTGGCTGCTGAGTTCCCCTGCTCTCTATTGGTTTGTCTTTTGCTGAGGTCAGCTCCATATCTTCACTGAAACCCAGGAATCAATGGTTCATTTACTGCAGCTTAAGGCAGACAATCTCTGTCATGGTCTAGAACTCACAGTTCCTCTTTTATAGAACATTTATCATCCCAACATTTTGCAGGAGATTCTGCTGGTGTATGTGAGTAGGCTATACCAAACTCAGCAGGAACTCCCCAGATATACATGTAACTTAATGTGAGTGCATACATCTCTACATGACTACACAGAGTGAGTCAGTCTGTTATCCCTACAAGGAAGGTCACTACAGCTATTAAATTACAGTGGGCAAAAACATTAGTGTAGCATTAAAATCAAAATCAAATTTATTTTCAAGATGATAATTATCCACCTTTGCAATTAGTTTTTCCTCTTAAAAATGGAAAATGCTACACAGACAGAAAGGCAGTGCAATAAACTCTAGAGTTTTCTGTTAAACTTAGAAAAATCAAGATAACTAACCCTTAGTGTTCCTTGACCTAATTTCTTTGTCTTTTAGCATCACAAGGGACAGAGAATATTAAGTGGTATCATCTGTGATGTGGATGCCAAGGCAACGGGCTTTCAGCTTAAGAATGAAGTGAAATCTCATGGTGCTTCAACAAAGCTCTGAGAAACCTCTTTCACCAATGCTACCTCACCTCTCAAATATCTGATTTAAAAACTTGTATTTGTGATCTTATTATTCTTTGTACTGCTGGGACACTGCAGAGTCTCAGTGATGGGCAATTATACCATGTGAAGTGCAAGATCCTCCCCAAGAAACACAGAAACAAAGTTTAACCTGGTATGTTATGGGAAGTGCTTTCACAACCTCCTTCTCAATTAGCTGCATTTCCTATTCTCAAATTCTTCACAATAGCCCTTGATACAATTCAAAACCACTGGCAAGTCTCGTTTTTGAACTGACACAGAACTGCCAGGGTAGGAGAGAAGGGCAGAGGGAGAAGCAAAAATTTTTCCAAGCAACCAATCAGTGCTTTCATACATCACAAAGGCCAATTACCAAACAGACCTTTTCAGCAGCACCTCTGAAGGCACAAAAGAGGCCACGGTCCTTGTCTACTTTAAGAAAGAGGCTACAAAAGGAGTATGAAGCACTGCTCTAGCCCAAGAGAAGTCACCCTGTGCACACACAATGGAATGGAAAGGAAAGACAGCCATTGATTATTTCTTATTTGAAAAAAAATCTCTACTGTGTAATAAGCTACAATTTCTTGCACAAGTTCTTCAACTTGATTGACATAAAAAAGCTGGCATTATTTCTCTTCAATAACTACTAAAACTATATATTCTTCCTTAACAGACATCAGACATCTCGAAATGTTTACAAACACATAGCAAAGAGGAAGAAACCTTTCCAACAAATAGTTTCCTCTCACAGCATACTCCCTGAGCTTTGTTATCTGTTTTTTATCACTGCCCAAATTTATGCCCTTTAACAGTAACAAAACAGTGTCACAGGACAAAAACAAACTTTAACTGTATAGGTATCATCTATGCCTCACATTTTACACATGAATGGCCCTTAAACTGCTGTCACAAAAAGGGGAATGAAGCCAGTAGGGAGAAGAATGGAAGGAAATTGGAATCCATTTCCCATCAGAAGTCTCTTAAGTGCCTATGGTCACCTGTAAAAGGAGAGCACAAAGACCCACTCTAGACACAGAAATAAACCAAGGTAGAGAGAAACTGAAGGATACACGATACATATTTCACATTCATGTAAAATGATCTATGTCTGCAATAGCTCAGATAACTTGTATAATGCAAGCAGGCCCAAATCCACCCAGCTTACTAACTGGCTTCACATGATGCACATACATCAGATGAAGAAGAGGGCAAATATTTTAAGGGTTCTATGTTTTACTTGTATATGTTTCCCTTGAAATTCCAACCCAAGAGGCTGTCCAAACCAGTTCGGTGCCTTAAAAATGTGCATTCCTGGTTCCTGAATAGGATTTTGGAACAATAGGAATGGTCTGATGAGACAAGAGACTTTGACAGTGACATCCTCTTACCTGAAGCTCTTGCTGAGGGGTGGTCTCATACCACATCATGCTGTGCCCTCCCGTAGCCCCAGATGATCTGCTGATGTGCCCGTGCTGGGAATCAGACCAGGGAACTCACCCAGCCTTTGGAAATCCTATAAAAATGACAGCCTCTACAGGATTTAGTCCCTGCCTGGAGCCATGCCTTAACACTGCATAATGTCACCAGTTTTGACATATTACAGCCCCAGATCTCTGCAGATACTGTCACCTCACTTTGTAAAGGACCTCCAAAGCCCTCAGGCAGAGGCCATAGGAATTCCGGCCCTCACCAGAAAAATGCAGTAGGCAAAACAGTATTAAGATAGCACTGGGTGGAAAACTTTATTCAGATGACTTAAGAAAACTATTTGCTTCAGCAATTAAAAATATACTTGCTTTGAAGAATCATGCACCATAGCTATTTGCTATGAAGAACCAAGCTGTCTTTCACAGTATAATTAATAGGTAGAAAGATTAATTTAAGACCTATCAAGACCAAGTCAGGCATAATCAAGTTAATTAACAATGTTCGTGCTGTAACTTCAGTGTTACACCCAATCCTTGTGGCCACAGGGGGGAAAAAAATGTAAAAAAAATCAACACTGGTGGAAAATTAGTATACCACCCAATAAACTGATGGTTCCACATCTCCCAGAGCCATTTCTGTGTCACATAATCCAGAGGCTGGTTTTTTTCATCCAGATGAAGACAGCAGGGTGCCTGACTTGTTACAGCAGCATTTCACCAAGCAGCAGCATTACCACATGCCTCTGAATGTGAAAATCAAACTGCTCAGGAACAGGCAAGCTACAAGCATGACTGTGTGGGGACAGCCTTGCAGATGAAGCCCTCGAGCCAGAACACAGTTACAAAATGGGAGCAATTTCACAGCTCCCTCACAATACTTCATCCACTTACCTCACATCTTGTAGTGGCAGAGGTGTGGTTAGCCTTCAGGCCAATTGCAATGACTTGCCTCTGCTGAGGGTACCACAGAAGGCTTTGTGTTAGCAACAATTTTTTAAAAGAAAGCTACCTTTCCTCCTCTGAAAGGTGAACACCATACCTGGTGCTAGCAAAGATCACAGAGTCATGAAATGGTTTGGGTTGGAAGGGACCTTTCAAGGTTATCTAGTCGAACCCCCTGCAGGGAGCAGGGACATCTCCAGCTACATCAGGGTGCTCAGAGCCCTGTCCAACCTGACGTGGAATGTTTCCAGGGATGGGGTTTCTACCACCTCTGGGCTACCTTGGCCAGGGTTTCATCACCCTCTGTGTAAAAAATGTCTTCCTTTTGCCTAGTCTAAATCTCTCCTCTTTTAGTTTAACACCGTCACCCCTTGTCCTGCCACAGCTGGCCCTGCTAAGGAGTCTGTCCCATCATTCTCACAGCCTGTTTCCCGTACAACCTCAAAATTACCTAGATAAGCCTTTTCTTAGCAGCCTTTGCTACCCCCAGGGAGCAGTTCGGACTTTCCCCACCATGGTGAGTGTGACCTATCTCAAAGATACTTGGTAATATAGCGAAAAGAAACACTTTTTAAACACACGATGCCCACTCCGTACATTCACTAACTTTCACCGCTGACAGGGCTGACCCCCGGGGGGGTCCGCGCTAGCCGCTGCGGCGGGGCTGGGTGGCAGCGCCACCTAGCGGCACGATGGAGCAGCGCCGCCAGCCGGCACAGCCCAGCCCCCAGAGCGACCCGGCAGGGCCTGGCCTGGCTCCGCCCGGCTCACCCCGCCAAGCGTGGCCTGTTTGCTCGTTTTGGGTATTACTCATTTCCTTCATTATCTCCTGTTAACAAATTAGAGCATCAAGCTGCGCATAGGCCACACAAACGGCTCATTTATTATTAGCAGAGAGCATTTTGAGAGCTGGAACACCTCTGCTGTGAGGACGAGTTGAGAGTTGGGGTTGTTCAGACTGGAGAAGTTTCCAGGGAGACCTTATTGCAGCCTTCCAGTACGTAAAGGGATCTATAAGAACAATGGGGACAGACCTTTTAGCAAGGCCTACTGTGATAGGACAAGGGGTAATGGTTTTAAACTAAAAGAGGGAGATTAAATGAAGGGAAGAAATTTTTTCCACTGAGGGCAGTGAAACACTGGCCAAGGTTGCCCAGACGTGGTAGAAGCCCCATCCCTGGAAACATTCCTGGTCAGGTTGGACAGGGCTCTTAGCAACCTGATCTAGGTGAAAATCTCACTGCAGAGGGGTTGGACTAGATAACCTTGAAAGGTCCCTTTCAACCCAAAGCATTCCATGATTCTATCGTTTTCACACTGCTGCAGTTACTTCATTACCACCATGTAACCTCACAACAGGTTACTAACCAAAATCTTTAGGAAAGCCACCTAAACATGGTAACTTGAACTCAGACCAGATTTGGGGTTTTCTTTCCAGCCAGCAGTTAAGGTCTCCACAGTCTTTCTAAAGGGGTAACGTTTTGCAAATAAGACTAAACTGCTAAGCATTCACAGTAGTCACCCTGGCTTTTTTTTCAAAACCAAGATTTTGCATAGATGGCAGCGTGTCAATCTGATGTAGCTGAAGATGTCCCTGAGCACTGCATGGAGGTTGGACTAGATGACCTTGAAAGGTCCCTTCCAAGGCAAAGTGTTCTATGATCCTGTGAATTAATCCATCTGAGAGCAAAAAGCTGCCTCCCACGCAGAAGTGACTGAACAGGTGCTCTAGACCTAGCACTCATGCAGAGCCACTGCCATGCAGAACAGCTGAATCCCCTTTTTAGGGGTGGGAATCATGATGAAATAGTTATTACCTTGTATTACCATTACTCAGCCAAGCAGCAGCTTTGAAGCAGAGAAGGGCTGCCAGTGATAAAGTAACTAGATTCCAGTTTGCATCACTCTTCCTCTAGGAGCCCTGTAATCTAAAAAAGTACCTCACCCACACACAAAGCCACACTGGTATTCATGTAGTTAATCTGAACACCTGCAGCATCAAAGCTTTCCCAGCACCAGTAGCACCAGATACCCTGGCAGCCAGCTTGCACCAGAGTAAATGCAGGCCTGCAACTAAATTAACAGGCGTGCACCTAGCTGGGCTCCAGTCCTCTCTGCCCACCTACACACATCCAAACAAAGAGAGGGCAGAGCTCACACACTTCATGCTGGGGTGAATTCTAAATTTCTTCCTTGCAATACCAGAGGTTGCTAAAAAAGGCTTTCCACCAGAAAACATTTAGGGAGCACAGGAAACAAGCAGCAGAAACGTAATTAATCACAACATTCCCTGTAAGTTGTGTTACCATTACAAACCTCAACACACAACGGTAGTTTTTCCCTCTGCCACAGCAATAGAACTAACACAGTATGTCAGAAGAGAAGCAGCCTCTTCCTGAAGTACCATGGGATGATTTTTCTATAAGCTACCTTAATTTAAGGGTGACAGGGAGCAACTGCAAAGCCAACACTGCCTGTCAAGGTCTGCAAACCAAACAGTAGCATGAAGAAGAGCCTGGAGCTCACAAATTAAAGGAGAAAAAGGAAACCTTTGACCACTATTTTACACCCTAGAATTCATCAGTTTGAGTTTATGTTTGCTAAACCTACAGTGACAGTGCTAAGCACAAGGTAAACTGTGGTCAGGAAGTCAATGCAGATGCATGTCATGGGTGTACATCAGTTGCAAAGTATTTTTCAGAGTAAGCACAGTACTGAGCAATCATGTAAGAAGAGTAGCTAGCTATGTGTTGCCCTTTTCATACACCTGCTCCATCAGCACTGCTGATCTCATCTGCCTCTTCACAGCAAGTACTGAATACACTTTTATCTTGTGCCTGTTTCTAGTGTGACTGCCCTAACACAGTGAATCTGTTGCACATGCTGGCATAGACTTGCTATTAGATACCCTACAGGGAGAGGAAGTCTGTGTATCTGTCATTCCACATCTTCCTGTAAGGTAAAGAATTAATTTCTATCACTTTTTCTGTATTCAAAGTTGTAAAAGTGGGTGACGCACAGGTATCTTACAGAAACATTAACACTGGGGCACATCCTATGCTATGCTGCCTTAATCCTCATACCCTTTGTTCCATCTCATGCTACAGATATGTTGCAATTAGAACCTAGCTTTGCCTACAGCAGTTTACTACCTAATCGTGCTTTGCTTTATGCTGTAAGACAGCTTCAACAACAAGGATACAGTAGGAAAAAGCAACTGTTTTCCTAAGGGTTTTCATTTCTCTTGCATCATCACCTGTTACGCATTTCATGCTGTTCAATTCTATACCTGAATTGCTCAGAAACCATCTGACTACCTTTCAGCAAGCTCTTTCCTCTTCTCTTTGATGATCCTTTTTGATGCTTGTTTCATATTTATTCATGATCTCACCTTCTCTGCTCCTTGCTCCTCCCATTGGCTTTCCCCTGCCTCCAAATCTTTCACTACTTTTGGTAACACTTCATCTCTCCTATTTCTCACTCATTTTCCCCAGTAATTTTCCATCTTTTTGCATTCCTTGCTCAGTTCTTGGTAAGGTTCTGGAAGCTGGAAGGTTCAGGGACCGAAGTCCAGCCTCTTCAACTCATTGCTCCAGCTCTATGATCTGGTTAAAACATCTCAGAGTATCTCCTTCAATACCTATCCAGCTGCCAGGATCTCTCATTTCACTATTTCAACCTTGTGTAATCCATAAACAAATCTCTCCTTGTCCAAACAGAAACAAGCACTCACTAACAGAACTGGAGCCAAGAGCAGAAGAGCAATTTTCTTCATGTATTTTGCTAACAGCTACCACCAACAGCTTCCTATAGCATGGAAAACAGACACCTAAACAATGACACCAAAAAGCAACTAGCAGCTTTTGGTAGCTGGCTAGCAGTAGGTTGTAACTGCATATGGTACAGATACACTAAACCCAGGACAAAAAGAAAAGTGAACTTTTGGGAAAAGCAGGAGGAAGAACACACAGGTAAACAGATGAAATCTCTTCAGTGCATTCCATAATATAATATAATATAATAAGGCTTATGACATCCAAGACTGCCACTAGGTGCCATTTCTTCAAAAAAATAAAATCTTTTTTATAGTTCTTAAGGGTTCCTC
Organism: Galbula dea; assembly: GCA_013399015.1. Lineage (NCBI taxonomy): Eukaryota > Metazoa > Chordata > Aves > Piciformes > Galbulidae > Galbula > Galbula dea. Next base: position 1,906,448 of record VWZX01003224.1, on the reverse strand, counting down.
ACGTTAGATTAATCCACCCAACTAAAAAAGTAAAATTTTAGACAAGGTCAATGCCTTTTATGTTTATGTAGCAAAGAACCTGAAGTAAAAGCAGCTCTCCATAACATGGGAATAAAGCATGATAATCTAACATGATTTACTAATCACTGCTGCCTACAGAGCAAATAAAATTGGCAATTAAGACTTACACTTACATTTCTCTTCTTCTGACAGATTTGTAAATTAGAATGTTGTAATTAAAAAAACATTCTACTAATTATATTGTTTAAATTAAAACCATTGTTCATTTTTTCCAGTTGAGAGTCAACTTTCAATAAGGCCTAGAAACCCTGACAGATGTTTCACAGTACAAACCCAAAGAAAAATTTGTAAGTTTTAGAACTTCACTCCATAGCTGCAGCAGTTTGACACGAGTAAGCAAAAAATAAAAACCCATTCCTTACTTGTTCAGACATAGTTAACAGCTTTGCCCTGTACTTGGCAATTAGATAGTTGGATATACTTTACTGTAGTAGCATAGAGGTAGTGTAACAGAATCTTTACAGCCATTTTTAAGTTAGACAGCATACAATAGGTTCAGAATTGAGGAAAAAAAACCCCAAATGTAACGTCTTGACTATGATTAAAATCTAAAGAAAGTGACTGAAAACCTGACAGTAGCACTGTGCTACTCAGGTACAATTTTCCTTTTCTCAGTTTTAATTAGGTTAATTAAGTCTGAGAATACAGACACCCCACTGTTGAGATCATCCCTGTAACTGTGTACGTGCTGCTCCAAACATAGCATTTGAGTCAATATTGGTAATGCCACCATGATAACTTTATTCCACTCAGCCAATCATATCCTCATCCTTACTGATGCACTATTTAATTGTCTGCATTCAAATATGCATATAAACATCCAAGAGTTACCGTAAGTTTTTATTAAAAAAAAACTAATGTACAGCTTTTTCCCCAGTGCAGCTATATTCTTCTTAAAAAGTACTGGATGTATCAAACATGAAGGTTTATCCCATCACTGTCAACTGTCTTTGAAGAGCTGTCAAACATCTCCAATGAACTTCAGTATAGCCTCAAGAAAAAGCTTTTAGCTTCCTAAACACATGAGAAGAGGCTTAGTATTTTGTGCCATTAACAGGTAAACCCTCCCCCTGTTTACAGCATTATTTCAAGAATGACAGAAAACCCACATCCCAAGTGATCATTCATACCCTGCATAAAACTAACACAAGATGCATTATTCAGATGAATAGATAGCATTTGGAAAACTGTCAACATTCATATTTTGAACAGCTCTTTAAAGAGGTAATGGTGCAGATTAAGTACAAGCTTTTTGCCTCAGTATAATACACATCTGAAATTAAAACATGGAAGACCAATATCTTTACATTTTATTCTTCAGAAAAAGAAGAATCTTAAAGAAAGCATTTAGTAGTCCACTTGTGCTTAAAATATTCAATGAAGGAGAAAGCCAAAAGAAAACAAAAATACACATTTTTGTACACAATCAAAAAGATAACATTATAATTTTTCAAAATTGCACTGTATTTATAATACTCTCCAGAATCTGCTCCACTTCTACGTATGGCTACTGAGGGTGCCTGACACAGTTCCTTTTCCACTTTAATTGCCAACCTGTGGAGGCCCTTCAGGGATGAGTGATGTGAAGAAGGTTGTGATAAAGGACCAAGCAGAAGCCATGAATCCAGGCTGCTGCTCTGCATTGGCATCTTCACCTGCATCTTCTCCACTGTCTTCATCAATCCCATCGTCCATAAGTCGTTCCTTTAAAAACAGAAACTGAAGCAATTTAACTGCTTCCCTCCAGAGCTGTGACACAAGGTAACAGCAGCATCTTCCTATTTAAGTACCTTCTCTCAGAACAACTTCCTGAGGAATAACTACCATGAAGAAAGTTTGTGACTGAAATAGAGACAATCAGTAATTGTCAGACTGGAAAAATACAGAATTTAACCAGCAGGCACCACGCTGAGGACAATGTTGAAAGCTTTCTAGTTAAATCAACTAAAACTCCTAACAGTTGACTTTCTGTCCAGACATTACAGCATACTTTACAATGTAATACACAGGAGTCTCCAGAGACTGCAATCTTACTCACCATCTCTTCAAGATCAGGATTATTTGCATGCTGCCCATCACGGTTTACTTCCACATTATTAGCTGCTTGTTGCTGGCCTCCCTCTTGCCTAAAGGGGAACCATCCAGCTTGGTGCCTTTGAAAAAAAGCAGCAGTTGAAAACTTCTCTCTTGGAAGAACACAGATTTTTCTGCTACAGCTAACTACTGCAGTAAATTCTTCAAGTACTTTCAAATGAATTAAGCAAGATGTACTTTCCTGCAACTCTAACATCTAGACTGAATGGCTATTCTTTCATGGCTGGGTTAAGGGTCTCACAAGAGCTGTTCTTCAAGTTTCAGAAATGCTGCTCACAGCTCTCTGTTCCAGAAGATGAGTAATTTACCATGTCTAGGCCACCGAGTATGTAGAATACTTTTTTGGGTGTCCTCCCTGGTTTTAAGTACTTAAATTATATTAATTTTCAAATGCAGCCTTGATTTTCATAGTTTAAAGTTGATTTTCTGAGGGGGGGGAGGAATTTAAACATCAGCTAAGGCTTGAATCACATTCCATTGTAAATCAAAAAAGCCTTTCTCCTACATTTTCTAGTGCCTATATTTTGATACAGAATCATAGAAGTGTCAAAGTTGGAAGGGACCTTAAAGACCATCTAGTTCCAAACCCCCTGCCTGGCAGGGACACCTTCCACTAGATCAGGTTGCCAGAGCCCCATCCAGCCTTGTCTTAAAAGCTTCCAGGGATGGCAACTATTATATCTGCAGGAGAACCAGAATGGTCCTTGTGAAGACAGACTACAATGTAAGGCAACTCTCAATGAATGACATCAGTCCAAAATATCAAGTATTTCTGCTGTTTTCCACTTCTATTCACATCACTAAGGTATTTTCATTATTAAAGGGCAATGGTGACAAGAGTACTGGTATTTTTTAATAAAGAGTGCTTATGCCTTTATGATGCATTGTAAAAAATGTTTAAGACCCTCCAATTCTACTAAACCTAGTACCTACCACTACAGTAGCACTACATTAACTTTGCCTAACATAATTTACTGCACAAATCCATGTATTATTTCAGAAATAAAAGAACTTAGCTTTGCAGTTTTCCTTTCACATCCAAGCAGTGTGTTAAGTTTACCCAAGCATACACTTGACCTATATGAACCTCCTTCCCCTCACCTCTCCTTTCTAAATTTCCATCCCAAAATTCTATATTTCTACAATACTGATCTTTTAATATCACCAACATCAAAGAGTACTGTTTCAAGTGGTATCCACTTACTGTAAAAAATGTTTTGAGACTTACTTTTTTCATATCAGCTTCTTGACTTGTTTGAAAAATTACTTCTTACACACACATATATAGAGAGTAAAGGAACTGTGCCTAAACTTCTGCATTTGGCTGATTTTTTTTTTTTTTAGTTTAAATATACTAGCACCTTACTCCACTTCTCAACTGTTGTACTCACAAATAGACCAGCAGCATGGCTCCCATTACCATGACAAATCGACTGAAGGAAGAATAGAAGTATACAATGCTCAGAAGGATTGCTGCTCTGGAGAAGGTGTACATCCAGTCCAGCCAGTCCCGGTTGAAGTCCTCCTCATTCACTACTGGGCCACCCTGTGCATTCATCTGAACATTTGGGTTGACAGGCCTGTTCTCCTGGACAGCTACATTGGGTGCTGCTGCAGGCTCATTTGCAGGAGCATGTTCTGAATTGACAGCCTGGGCAACTGCAGATCTTGCTGGCTCAGTGCTGGAAGTCACTTGGGCCGAAAGAGCAGCTTGGCTAAAAATTTAAAACAGGAAATTGGTTTGTCAAAAAAACCATGCACCACAATTTCCAATCTTATTCTTGTCTTTTCTACTCTAACAGAGTCAAAACAAACTACTTTTCCCCTTAAATCTTTACTTATTAATGCATTCATTTAATTCCAAACCAAAACAATTTGCTGGGCAAAACAGCACAGCCAGATAAAATAAACTCAGACATTTCGATCCTGCAAGCAACATTTAAGTTTTTAATACCTTCCTTTCATTGGTGTAATTCAGCACCCCCCAAGATAATGCAGACTTACTATTGCATGTAGTACTGACGTGCATACATTTGTTGCCACCAGATCATCTGTAAGGGACTGAATGCAGGGTATATAGAAAATCCAGCAGGAACACCTTGGCCTGGAAATTGATTGCCTATACTGCTAGAAAAGGATTTAAGGAAAAATATTCAGTTCTAAATTGTTACATGTACAAAATGCACTAAAATAGCCTTTTTCCTCTCATTTGTCCCCCCACAATAATACACTGAAACATTTAGTGAGACCATCCAACCCATTCCAAAACAACACTGTATTTTCATACAAGAAACAAAGTTAATTCTACAGAAAGAGGAAGTATGTTTTTGGACTTAGAAGTATGTCACTAGCTGCATCTCTGAGACAAAAATCACGTGGGAATTCTTTCAAAATTGTGTAAAACTGCAGAAATCTTGCCCTACAATTGCTCTTAAGGTCAGAGGTCACCCTTAAAGGTGCTGCAGGAGCTGTAGAGGTAAAACTACCTACTATAGCTTTTTTAGAAGCAATACCTGAAATACCATTGTGATCAGAGACATGAAGAAATGAACGTGAGCAAAAACAACTAATCTTTCAAATACAGCTTCTGAAGACCGCAACTAAGAATGCTATAAATTATTTACTTTCCCTCCTTCAGTATTTGGATTCTCCTCCCTATGGGCTTTTAACTCCTGCTCACAAGCAAGAAATATCAAGCACCCCTACGTAACTTATAGGTTTGGTTTTGTCTGTTTTTATCTTTTCAGCCTCTCTCACCTCCCAGAGCATATAGCATATTTTGGCAAGATTTCCAACTCTTTTCCCCAAAGATTTTGATGTTGTGAACTGTAGTAAACCAGTACATCTTTCAGGACAGCATGAGAGTATAAAGCATGAAGAAAAGGTTATTCAGATTACTGGCAGCAGAAGCTGAGACTGCTGTAATTGTACTGCAGACTACATCTGTTCCCTAAGTAAGGCACTCCCTGCAAAGATACCACCAAGAGACTGCATTAGTCTACCAGGCATTCAGATACACAGGACATGCCCAGAAAGATGGAAGACATCAAAATCTTTTTTTCCCCATGTATTACACATTATGAATAAGTATTTCGCTGTAATTCTGGACAAGAGCCTGCCATGCAACTCCCTGACCTCTGCCAAAACTGTTACATTTGTATTTAGTCATAAACAGGTTTGACAATAGTTTGGGGCAGGAAAAAAAAAGCACAACAAAAAAGAGCAAAAGCTACTTTCCTGATCCTATACAAACTGTGATAATTGTAAGCAATACTCTAGGTTTCTTTCAAAAATTGCAAGGTTTGCAATAGCCCTGTTGATGCTACTTATTCATGCATAATTAACACTGCAACAGCAAGGCTGTCAAGCTGCTAGTGAAAACAAAAAAATCAGTCATGCTTTTACCTTTCTGGCTGCAAGCTTTAAGAATACATTTTTCTATCTCCTGAATTGACAAACTCTTTGAGAAATAAAACTCCTCTAAAATTCGTAAAACACTGACCCTCAAAATGTAAAGATGATTCTGTGAAATACTGTACATGGGTACAGTAAGTACTACATTGTAACAAACCACCGAGCAATGTCTCAGTTTCAAGTAGGTAGACTATCACATGGGGATGTGAAGAGGCTCATTGTTCAAACACAGCTATTTCTCCAGTTTAGTCATCAATAAGCAGCGCCACACAACTTGCCTCAGTGAGTTCTGCAGGAATTTGCCAATTATTTTTCTCCTTGGTTACAGATTTTAAGGTGGTTCTTCTTTAATACTGCTAAGCTGATCTCAAAAAATGTTGAGAGGCCCTAGACTAACAGCTCTCCCTCACATATATGTCTTCTAGAAATATTGCAGGATATGAGCCTCTACTTTCTTCCAAACTCTCTTAAAAGTTGCTTTGTTGATCTCTTCAAGCTTACTTGGGATATTCTGTGAAACCATAAAAGACTTCAGTTATGTCATGTTCTTTTCTTCCCCATGAAAACATTTGGTGGGGTTTGTTTTGTTTCTGGTGGGGAAGGTTTCCATTGGTTTTCGGTTTGGTATTTTTTTGGTTGGTCGGTTGGGGTTCCCCTCCCCCTCTTTTTTCTCCAACAGCTTTTCTATGAGATGTGACTTTTTGAGAAGCTAGATATAATTTAAACATCTGACTCTATTAATAAGAAAAAGTAGACATTATTCAAGAACTGGCTTCTGGCTTAGAATGCCAACTAGGACAGCAGTATTTTGTTGGCTCACCAAAAACGAGAACGAGGCAGATGTTGTCAAGCATACAGTTATCACAGCTGCCAGGGTTAAAGTTAGTTTATGAAACTGAGGAACAATTCTAAAAACAGCATGATGTACTGCAGTGAGAAGAACTCCTCCAACAGAAGAGGCTCTTTCTCAGCAAAGCAAACTGGCTTGCTGTTAGAAGAAAAAGGGAAGTAGCATGTGGTTTCTCCTCATCTTTTCCCAAAAGGAGCAGAAAACATCAGGAAGCAGAGTGTTTCAAGAGAATGGCGGCAGCAGCAGCATAAGAGCAGAGGAGCAAATTGGATAGGCACAGGCAGTCCCAAGATTAGAGAATAGAACGGATGGTAGAAAAACAGTTGAGTCAGAAAACAGTTTTTAAGGTTCAAACGGTGCAGGTAGCTTCAGAATAATCTGAAGAGAAAGAGTCACGCTACTCCTTAAATGGCTAGAAAGCTCAGAACTGCTCTTTTCAGTACACGGAGGACACCTGAAATAAGCTAACTGGGACATTCTGTGATTCAATTTGAGGGTAAGGTCAGACTAGTTAGTGTCTTCATGAAGATACTGTTTGACAATAATGGAAAAATAAGACTTTTTATTCAGACATGCAAGCTCAATCTCTGTCATCTGCATGAATGAAAATAACCTTGAACCACGAAAACATCTCATTTAGTGTCCACCTCATAAGCCTGGGAAATCAACTTCAAGTGAAACTTCGATATCCTCTGCTATGTTATTTGCTACTTCCAAAAAAATAGGCTACTGATATAGCAAGGCTATATAATAGCAAAGGCTAGTGATGAAGCAAGGTATTTATGTACTAGAACATACTGCCCTCTTGTCAGCCTGCCATTTTGTTGTTCGCTTTCAAACCTTACTTTGAACACAGTAAGAAAACATTTCACTAGATGAGCTGCCCACGCTTGACAAATAATCTCTCTGCCTTGATATTTCCTGTTTGTTTACTGCTTCCAAGCACTCTCCAATCTGAAATGCAATTTCAGGACTGAGCCCATCTGTTCTGTTTGTACCTGCACAGCACAGTGGGGCCCTGATCCAGGACTAATTCTGTAGGAGGAGACAATGCTGTGCTTGCTCTCTACAGCAAGATGAACTTGGTAGATACATAAATTACTTGCCCAGTCCTATTTCAAGTCTAGACTTCTAGAAAACAGCATTTACAACAGTCTGAAAGCAACAGAAAGTTTTAAATTGGTTTCTCTGTAATATTTTAATAATCTGAATTAGCTGTTTTGCCAAACTGTATTTAACTCACACATTGAAGCTTTGTGCCTGGAACTGAAAAAACATCAAAACCATTATTTAATCATCTACATTCACGTCACTTATTTGTATGAATGACTTTACATTCATTCAGTGCTGCAAAACGCTTGAGAAAACTGACCCTCTTACACATTCTCAAGTATCTGTTGATTTTACCCCATCAGTAGAGTCTACTGTTCATTGTGCAGCTAGAATCAAGTGTTTGGTCATGAAATACTAAGAAAAACCCACGAGCCAACACAAATTTCAGCTATGAATCCTCACTGTTCCTAGTAAGCGTCAGTCTGTGCACGAATTACATTAAAGCTAGAGTTCATTGTCCTAAATGATGTTTAAGAAAGCAGCTAAAAAAACATAAGTAATTTCTTACTGCTGGAACAAACTACAGTAGGCCCTGGCACAGACTATTTATGGAGTTCAGCATAGGCAGTGTCCAGCAGTCCACAAAGATCTAAACTTCTGATAGTGTTCCATTACATTAATTCTACAAAAAAAGGCTTAAGATATTTTAGGGTTCATATATTATGGCATTTCTGTTCAGATCAAGCATGCACTTCTGAAGCTCATCTCCAGTCATTTTCTCTTGCTACAGTTTTATTTGCTCCACAGAATGTTTTTGGATCACCATCTGGATTCCTCTTTGCTTTCACTAAATTGAAAGACGTGATTTAGGTGCACTGCTAATGCACCTTAGTCACAAATAGGCATCTACTCCAGGTGACCAAACAAGAGATAGTCCAAATAAGACAGAAAATACTGAACTACGTGCAGTGTTGATGTCAAGGTTCTCAGCACATCTTTCAGTCTACAGATCCACTCCTCTTAATCCACATTACTTGCTAATAAAGACAGACTTAGTATTTTTATTTATGTACTTTTAAAGTTACTCTTTCTTTCAAACACAATAATGTCTTCCAAACTGACACTTTCCACTGCATTTTAAGTGAACTATTTCATCTAAAAGACTGAAAAATGGTTCTGTTACCTTTTTGAACTCCATAGCCCACTCAGGCCACTACACATACCGACAAGAAATTCACTCTCAAGAGTATGGTTACCTGAAAAGCTCATTAGAAAAACATTACGGCTTCTTACAGAGTAATTTACACCACACACAATAAATTGCTTTCAGAACTCATTTCCATGATACCCAACAGCAATCTTGACAGTCAACCTGGTGTCACCTATCTTTGCAGAAGTGGCAAGATTTGCTGTTATGACTAAGACACATGTGGTCAGAATAACCTAAGTGCTTCACCCACCACAAAGGCAATTTCTTCCCAGCAGACAGTAAATTTCAGACAAAAAAAAGGAATGAATCCAGGATGAAAACTAGTAATAACAGTAAAGTCTAGGTTAACTCTAACAAGAGAGCATGGAAATTGTACTGAAACTAAATAAATTTTCAAAAGCCCTTGGCATCTGTTTTCTTTCCAGTTACTGGATCAATTGTTACCATTCAAAGGTTCAGAGTCTTTTGTTACAATATTCTCCAAAGAAAATATCTAGAATCTATACACCGCTTGGGAACAACCTGTCAGAAAGAAATGTTTGAACATCTTCCCTGAGGAAATAACAGTTATAATCAGAACACACTACCCTCCTGCTTTCCTCTTGGAAGAAAATAAATTAGAAAAAGTTTAAGAAGCTGCAAAGGTCACGTGGGTTAAAAATTCCTAAAGCTGCTTTTTAAGCATTTTAAAAAAAAAAACAAGAAGACAACATTCTTAGTTACATAATAACAGATCTGATCTAGAAATGTACACTGCTTACTTTTCATTCACATGGATGAAAATACTTTAAAAATTCTTTTGTAGATATAGAAGTACTTAAATGTACCCAAAACACCTGTAGATCATTTCTACATTTGAAGGCAACATGGAGAAGTGAGGAGTTACATCTCTTATGTGGCAAAAGTTAAGAGCAATCATATTCTGACAGGAATTTAGTGTTGTCTGCAATGAAGGACTAGAAAAAGCAACCAGAAGCAATATTTTTATCAGTTACATTGTAAATACATCTATTAGATAAATATTACAACTGCACATATCAACAGAAATTTGAGGGCAGAAATTAGTATGAGAAAAATAAAAATCAGCCTGATTTGGAGCACCAGGAACACTTCCTCTGACTCCTGGCTTAATATTCATATGAAAAATGTTTCTAAAGCAGCTTATTCTTCAAGACGACTGCCTAAATCATTTTGCAGTGGAGAAGAAACATAACTGTCACTGAACATCTAAAGTACTTTAAAGTGCATCATAGAGCTGAGGACTGCTTCAATTTCACTTACCCCTGCATTAAATAAGGGAACTGGTGGCTTGGTATGGGATTACTTTGTGCTTGTGGAAGATTACGATGCCTCACTCCATCTGTACTGGTGTTCATAGATGTAGATGAAGCTTCTTGGTTTGTGGACAAGGCAGCAGTTGATCCAGAACGGTCTAAATTCTTAAAAATAAATAAAATTGAGGTTGGGGGTATTTCTGCCACAGTTACAAAGATTTACTACTGTACCTTAAAAAACTATTTGCTACAAATGTTTTGTCTCAAGTTTTATTGAGAACATAAGCACCAGAAAAGTCTCCTGGAGTTTTACTGGTTCTGGCAAGCCTTTAGTCAAAACAGAGATTTAAAACTGTAGTCAGGTGCATGTCAAGTTTTCAGAAAGGCTCAACCCTTCATAGGTCCCAGAGAAAAATCACAGGTCACTAGGAATCAACATTTCAAAGAGCTGAACCAAACTAAAACTTAATCAAAAGAATACTTAGCAACAACAAAAATTCTAGCAGCTATCGTTAACAAAAGTAACTACAACCTCAGGATGTGACTTTATATTCTGAGACAACAGTGCTCACAATGGCTTAAATACCATTCCTCTAGCCTTGTCTTCAGCTTCCCTTTCTGCTCATCATCCTCTTCACTGTGCCAGCTGCCCATCCGAACTGCTGCGCTCACTGCTGGCAGGGGGTGGGGGATGCGAATAGGAAAGTAGCTGGGAACTACTCAGGCTCTCAGAAACATACCTAAAACTAGTGCTTTCCAAGACCAATAGTTAACCTTCAAAATAGGACAACAGCTGGCTCTCCTATATTATTTGTGACCATAACAAGACTACAATTTGGCCATTGAGATGCATTATTTTAGTTTTAATAAATCCCCAAACGCTGTTGTTAAGCATACAGTAATGTGTACCCAGTAGAAAATCCTCCTTCTCTTTGACAGCTCAGGAAGTGAGGAGGTACAATTACTTAAGGCATCCCTATCACATTTGCCCTGCAAAGGAAAACCAAGAAAAATTTATCCACTAGACAGCAGGGATGGGGGTGAAAATAAAAAAACAAATGGAAGAACAAAGGCCATTCAAGTTTGGGGCTTAGGTTGTTTCCTTCCAAGTATTATGAAGTTAACACTCTGCATACTGACTGCTTTAGGCAGTCCTCAATGCAGTCTTTAAATACATTTACATCTGATCTACATAACAATCACTAAGACCCCCTGTGTCCTGCTTACAAGCATCCTTTGAAATGATGATGTAAGGACTGCCCACTCTCTTACTGCTAAAACTGCTCGTGTTTCTGACTGTCACACAGCAGTTCAAAACAGTACCCCATCAACAAAAGAATGAAGACAGCCAGCCTACTACTGCAAGGGTATTTCCCCATGCTGATAATCAAGACACTACAGATGAAAAGTACCTGCAACGGTATGGCATACATTCCTTTCTGACTAACCTCCAAGGGTCACTTAGGGATACTGCCGACTGTGAAAAAGACAAGAGAACTGCAGCAATGATGACCAAGTGATCAACAGAATTACTAACTGTGTATCTGTTAGAGTACAAACAAAGAACATAATTTCTGGAGCTTGTGAAGAGAGGAAGGCTCAGAACACTCTAGACAAAAGTGTTCTGTGAGCAGCTTAACTAATAAAATGTTAAAATTACTTTCTACTTCTCACTGTCTGTTACAGATACAGCAACTACTGTGAAGTTACTGGCCAATTCCTGTCATTTTCTACTTCTCACTGTCTGTTACAGATACAGTGACTACCTCGGAGTTACTGGCCAATTCCTGTCAAGCTGAATGAACACTGGCCAAGCTCCACCAACCTATCTCACAACAAGGGCAATAATCTGACTGGTCTCTCTTCAGCAGTACAAATTTTTACAAAATAAATCAGAACTTAGGGTTTGTTGGGGTTTTTTTCCAATCTGTATACATTGCTCAATTTCTGCCAAAGGTGAGGGGATATGGAAAGTGTACTTTTTAATAAAGTGTTAAAAAAAAGTATAGCTTAGAAAAATAGTGCTTTATCATCTAATAAACAGAATTGTTTTACAATTTGAAAAAAGACCCTCTTTGTTTAAATAAAGTTACACTTCAATAATCAAGTCTAATTGTACAAATTCATATGGCATGCTCTACTTTCACCACACTATTTTACAGGCAAATTTTAAAAATTAAGAGATATTCCTGGAAAGCTTCCTTAGTGTAGAAGAAATGCATGTCCTGTGTATGAAAAAACCACTCACTGAGCTACTGTTGGAGGTTGAAGCTCCGTGACCTTCTCTACTGGTGCTGGGTTTTGGAGAACCTGGGGGTGTTCGGGAGGTACATACCAGATGAACCATGTGATACTCATCTTGCTAAAAATGAAAGAAATTGAAGAGGTAAAATAACAATGTTTGAGAAATTTACAGGCAAAAAATGTCTTTAAGAACCCACTTTCAAAGTTGCATTTACAATCAGTAAAGAAACATTATGCAAAAAGGACAGACCATAAAGCAAAACTTGAGCCAAGCACAAGTCTGTTTCCCAACTAATGTGCCCTGTGCAGCTCTCCATGATAACATATTGAACATTCACTTACCCCCAGTCTTCCGTAGAACTCCAGTACAGCAGAGCCAATGGAAGACCACCCAGAGAAACACAATGAAGTCTATCACAAGCTTTTGTTTCGGAAAAATCTCAAATCCTTTATAGGGCTTGGTTTCCCTCAAGTTCAGTGATTACATTTGCACTGAGATCTCATGAAGACCAGTACTCAATAAAGATATCAGGGTAAATGAAAAATGTTGGCACTGGAATTCCACAAGCAGACCAAGGCAAGAAAACTGTACCAGCCTCCACTTGGTTCCAGTCTCAGCTTGGCTCAAGCCTAATCTGCAGATGCCCAACTGAAAAGCCCCCAAAGATATTCCACACTCAGGGGAATGCTATTCAAAGTGCAAGATGGGAATTGAGTATTCCTAAATATATGAAAGTGAGGAAGTGAATGAGCAGCACTATTTGTAGCCATGTCAGCATGTAAATAACCCACACAGATCAACTCTTCATGAATATGCTCCCCCCTCAAGATGGATGCCATAACTTCAATATAAAGCTATTTCACTGTACCAAATGGAAACACCCCATCAGACCAGCAAGCTTGAAGCTTATATGGCCATAGCAACAAGAACAGCTGTGTATTTAAATTGCACACTACAGCTTCCTCAGTAACCAAATTTTAAACAAGAAAAGCAATATAAAAACCTGTCATCTTCTGAAATCAGTGTGGTGCAGTCAAACTGTGGTTTTTAATGAGATGACATTTAGAAATACCAGGCTTGGATGTCTTTTTAAAGCAATTTTTAAAAAAAAGAAGAAAAAAAAAGATGTTAACATGCATTTACTCATTTTTATAAGTTTTAATCTTTAGGAGTAAAGAGAACTAACTGGATAACTCTTTTAAACAACACTTACATTACTGCTGGCATAGCCTATCAACATCCACATTCACTTAAACTCCTCCCCATGTATCAGTTTCTGGCCCCAAGCACAGCCTCACCATTACATTAAGTGCAATTTCCTACCAGTCAGTGGTAGAAAGCAATGATGAGACAGGACTGAAGGCAGCAACCAGCATTCCGACCACATCAAAAGCCTTTAATCTAACTAGCTACCTTCTTTCTTGTTAAGAACTTATGCCACTTGAAAAGGAAAAGGAAGCTGGACATGTTACTTTTAAGCTTTCAGTGTAAAGCTTTACTCAATGTGACAGTACATTGTAATGTATTTCTATTTCTGCAGAATGTGTTGACACCACAATGCTTGAAGTCTGCCACAACTTCCAGCTTCTAGGTATTGGTATCAGCAAAATGACACTGCTTAGTATCAAAGAGCAAGCATCATAAAGCTAAACTGAGAAATTTAGTAAATCCTCAAATAATATTAGGAATTTATAACTAATCAAGTAGTAGAATATGGCAGAGAATGAGATTGAATTTAAAAGTAAGCATACCTTTTCCCAAAACCCCTTTAAAGACTGAGCACAAAAACCTCTTCTTCCAACATAAATTTTTAACTTTGTACTTAGGACTGGTGATGTCACATGTTTCTAAATCTACTAAATTTCTTTAACTAAAACCAAAGCCTATAGCTACTAAAATGCCTTTGAAGTCAAATACAGCTTCTGTAGAGTGAAGGAAGACATCAGTTAGGCAAAGCTTCTCCTCTAGCACATAAGCAAGGTTTTAAATCTTGTTTCCTAAAACTAGGCTGCTGTAAGGAGGTCAGGTGAATTTAAGGAATTCACACTTCATTGTGTCCTTAAGAAGCAAAACAAAGCTTTGAGGTAAGTTATATAAGCATGTTCATGAACTTTAAAGTGCTACAGGACATACACTGGTTGGCAACAGTCCAGCTCCAGTTTTCTCGTAAACAAACATAGGAAATTTTTTGGTAAGCAGTTAAAAACAATTGAATAAATCTATTACTTTATTATCATCTTCATTCTGAAATAAGTGTTAGTCTGCAATACTCAAGATTCCTCCACATTGGTGTCTCCACATTCAATACTTAAGTTCAGTTGCCCACTTTTCACTAAAGAAGTATTGGTTTTAGAGACCTTTCTCTATAGCAAACATTAAAATGCAACCCTCCCACTCCTGCAGTTCTGTGCATTAATGTTTACCTCAACATATTACAAAAAAGCCCCATTATCAACACCCAGGTATTGTATGACGGAGTTTATTTATTTCATAAGATAAAAAGCTGTTTAATTGTTTAATGACCTAAAGTATTTTTCAAGTATAGCTACCAAGGCATCTTGATCTATTTATAAGGGAGTTTAAAGACTACTCAACATAATGCATTATGGTTTCTGTAACCATCAAAATTGAAACAAAGCTCTTGATAATCTGCCCTAAAAATCACCTCATTCCAGACATTTTTAGAACCTTTACTAACTTAATCAAGTTGCTATTACTTGGTCACAGCATCAGTTCAAACTATTTGAACAGTGTACTCAGTATTTGGATTTAAAAGCTGACTGAAGAATCCAAAGATGGATTAGGGAAACTATTTTTTCCAAGAAGAATCATCAGAAAAACAAACAAAAAACCAACAACAACAAAAACCTCACAACACATTTGCTAACATTATCAGAAACAGCTAATAGCTGACAAATATAAGGGAGACATTTTTTACACTGAGTGTGGTGAAACTCTGGCCCAGGTTGCCCAGAGAGGTGGGAGAAGCCCCATCCCTGGAAACATTCCCAGTAAGGTGGGACAGGGCTCTGAGCACCCTGACCTAGCTGAAGAAGTCCCTGTTCACTGCAGGGGAGGTTGGACTAGATGACCTTTAACAGTCCCTTCCCACCCAAAGAATTCAATGATTCTATGAACAGAACCAGGACAACAAATAGCTTTCCCAACAAAGCCATTGAGGAATTTAGAATTCATTACCCTTAAATATGCTTACCCAAGAGCCATTTTTAATCTCAAGCCCTTGGATTTAAAGTATGTAAAAGAAATGAAGTGATTTCCCAAATCAACACAAATCTGTTAAATGGTTGCAGTTAAGTCACAGTGGGATCTGTCTACAGAAGCCACTCTACACTACTTATTGCTTGTTTGGGACTTACACAGCCTACTTGCTCTCCCACAGACCGGAAACATGCCTCACTCCACAAGTATCACAATCCTACATACATTTGCCAGAACATATCAACATTCCATAGTTATGTCTCTCAATATAACAATGAATATTTGAAGCTAAACAACACAAATCTAAAATCCTATTTCCCAAAAAAGTGTTTTGATCAAATATCATATGGTGTTGATATAAAGCTTACTTTTCTGAGAACATCTTTCAGCTGCAGATGATCAGGAAGCAGTCTGCCAGAATACACCAGTCTCTGATCCTTTGTGGACTAGGAGATGGGACAAAGAAAGGAATTTAGCTTTTTCCTGCTGTACAGATATACAGCTGGAGATAACATTTGCAGATGAGAAAATTCCTTATAATTCCAACCACCAAAGAAAACTTTAAAACCATTTCAGAGTCTTCTCAAGTCCAATGAGCAATTAAGTCTGAAAAAGAATTCTGCTATCATGCACTCCGTAAAAGTGCCAGAACAATTAACAACACTTATCTGGCAAATGCTGCTCAAGTAAACTACCAAATATATTCAAAAATCCCTTTCTTTTAAAGCAGACTTGATTTTTACCCTGCTCCCATTCCCAGGCATTTGCTAAAAAGTACATGGAAAAGTGGCTAAGGCAAAGAAAAAAACCCCATAAATAGTTAGTGGAATGATGGAATGATAATTAAGATATGCAAAAGAAGTGACAGAACTTCAGTCTTCTTTGATAAGGAATTTCTGTTATTAGTCCCTGCTCCCATCCCCACTCTCTCAAAGGGGAAAAAATAATAATAATCACAAGATGAAACAAGGAGGAAAGCATTTAAAAAAAGCATTAAGTAGCAAAAGGATTTTCTTTAAGCCTTCAAACTTTGCTAAGCTTTTCTGCCTATTCTTACACTTCCATAGTTTAAAATACTTCAGTAACACCAAGATTTTGGGGTTTTTTAAACAAGTGATATGCTATTCATAAGGTACCAAATTTAAGCTCTTCTACATGGGAAAGATAATGAGGAAATGCTTTTTAAAAGGCAACTATTTGAAGTACCTATCTACGGTGAGATGTCCAGTACACTAAAACCATGGGCCACTTACTTGGTTAAATAAAACAACACCTCAACCCCACTCAGTTCAGCTGATGCTGTCAGAAAGATTTTTAAATAGTCCTAGCACTAGTGGGTCACTAACATGCTGTAACTATATGAATAAACAGCTCTGTCTTCTTATTTTAAAAAACAAAAACCAAACTCCTAAATATTCACCCATATTGAAAGAATTTCAAAGAGAACCTGTTACATCAGTTTAACTACTGCCTGCATCCTACATTAATACAATAATATTTATCACTTGAGAGCACTAACATAAGCAAATATAATAATACATGAAGAATCAGAGGAAAGACATGCATTATCAGCATGAAATAGCTGAAGAATTTCCCCATCAGGCAAACAGCTTGTCTTACAACATCCCTCCCAGCCTTCAGTTGCCCATTCTGCAGTCTTATTCATGCTAATGCTAAGACACAAACACCTGAGATCACCCAGATCTCTGCATTAGAAAATGCTTCAACAGAAGTTTTGAGATTTTTTTTTCTTGCAATAGCCTTCTACAGATTCCAAATAACTCAGCAGAACAAAGCTGTAGAACTTGGTTTTCCCTGAATGAATATACATCTGCTCAATTCACTAGAAAAAAAAATATAGCTACTCTAAGCAATAATTACAAATAATACACACTGAAGCTTCTGCTTTAACTTTTTTCCCCAAATTCATGAGCCATTCATGATTAATACATGGCTCTAAAAATGAATGCATACCCTGTCACATGTAGTACTGAATTGTTCATCACTTCTACTGAAGAATCATTTTCTAAGTTCTATTGCATTTTTAATTTGTAACACAATATGTCATAAGTCTCACAACACAGGGAACTAGCTATGTGCACCTCCAGTGTATAGACTACTGCAATGAATTCATCATCAATGCTGTACTATCTCTATTTACATTTAAAACAACACCAAAAAATGCCTGTTTTGCTCATGTCAGACCAAGTTATTTGGAACTATACCATTTTGGTTGCTCCTTTCAAGCTGGGACAGGCTGCTAACAGAACAGAAGACTGCTATTGGAAGAGGCCTTCCTAGAAAAGCTAGTTTGCAGTATGCAACAAGATTACAGAAAACTATCCTGTAAATTTAAAACTTGTTGCTTTAGAATGACCAGTGGAGCCAGAAGAAAAGTCTTAGAAAGCTTGTTTCTGGGTGCTGAAGATAGATTAGCAGGAGATTAATCAGAACAGATAAGCAGTTAAAACAAAACAGGCAAAACACAGTCACAAAACCCCAAACTCCAAATGTTTGTATCATCATCCAATAGGGCAATGGAATGCTGTTTTGCCTGTGCCACTCATAATACAGTTTTCTACATGGTCAAATTCAGATTCTTCTCTACAGTACCTTGTATAAGCCTCCCCTTAATCTCAACTAAGTAAGCACATTCTCAAACATGATACAACTAGTACGAATTTTCTAATATGAATACAGAGCAGAAACTGCTAGACTAAAATAACACATCACAGCTGACTATTACATAGCCTTCAGTAACACATTTCAGGTCCCTAAAAAACCACAAAAGAAAAAGCTACACATACATAGAGCACTGTTAATCATATTAAGGTAAAGACATTAATGAGGGAGAATGAGATCTTAAACCCCATACTCCTTCCTGTGCAATTTAAATACCTAACTGCACTACAGGATTACCACTTGCAATTCTCAGGGTGAAAGGCATGTAAGGGTTTTTTAAATGCAGATGGAAGAAGAGGTGATAAATGTGAAAACAGTAGTCCACACATATGCCAAAGTAAATGGAAATGGCATTCAACTCATCCTCTGCCAGAGGAGGTTCACTACCACACCTCCTGCTTCAAGGAACAGCATGTTCACTGCTATCCCAAACACTGAACTGTGATGGAAAAACAAAATTCAGTCAGAGTGGCCCCATTTTCAGGAGGAAGCACATACTATCAGACAAAACAATTATAGAACCTAAAGTTTAGAGTGAGATGGAAGACAATTTTCAGATCATAATCCAAAATGTACCTAAAATGAAGAATTCAACAGCCAGTGGGTTTTTTAATTCCATTTTTCAAGTCTGAGTTAACTATGCCCACCCAGCACGTTACCAAAACCCACCAAACCTAAGCTAACACAGCAATTTCCTTTAGAAGCACAGACAAACTCTGAGCTATTCTGTTTCAGCTACAAGACATTCATTACTTTGGTCATTCAGCCTCTCTCCTATTCTTCCATAGGAAAGAAAAATCCAAACCATCACATCTGGTTAGAAGTGTAGGGAAAGTATATGCTAGATGACAGGTACTACAGGAACTGAGAACAGCAGTTTTAAATGAATGTTTGTGTGTGTAATAAATGCAGTGGTTAATATTCTGAATGCAAGATCTGCCAGACTGGGACACACACGTTGATTTTCAAACATTTCATTTAGGGACACTGTAACTGGAGTACTCTAGCTATGAAAAACTAGTCCAGCCGGGGGTGGAAAAAGTATTGATGAGTGCCAACCTTAGTATAGACTCAGAAACTAATTCAATATTGTTTAAAACCCATTTAGATTATTCAGTGACTTACTTAAGTAAGTATACCAACTTTAACAATGATTAAACAGATTTAAATCTGCCTGTATTTGGAATGTACATACTTAGCATAGTTGTTTACATGAATTAACCTGGAAAAGTCACACAAAACACTGCCTCAAGGCCTAACTTCTCATTTGTCTATTTTAATCACCTCATTTTCAGAAGATATACTCCTAATAAATTGTAAATTTAATGAGAGCATTTAAATCTACCATACAAGGTACGGTAATAAAAGATGGAATGAGGCACAAGTCACATGTGAAACCTTGAAAAACTATGTATAGCAGTGGTAGCAACCCATTTCTATTTTACACTACTTTATTTGCATTCTTAAAATAGCACTGTAACAGAAGTAATTTCCAGGACCTATCATATAGACAGAACATAGAAATCTGATCAACAAGCTTTTGGTACTGATCTGCTTTAAAAATATTAAAAATAAAAAAAAAGAGGGGTGTGTGTGGAACCTGGATGGGCAGGGGGGACCCTCGTGAAGTTCAACAAGGGCAAGTGTTGAGTCCTGCACCTGGGGAGGAACCCATGCAGTACAGGTTAGGGGTTGACTTGCTGGAAAACAGCTCTGCAGAGAAGGACCTGGGAGTTCTGGTGGACAAGAAGTTCACCATGAACCAGAAGTGTGCTCTTGTAGCTAGGAAGGCCAGTGGTCTCCGAGATGCATTAAGAAAAGCGTGACAAGGGAGGTTTTCCTCCCCCTCTACTCTGCCCTAGTTATGCCACCTCTGGAGTACTGTGTCCAATTCTGGCCTGCCCAGTGCAAGAGAGACAGAGAACTACTGGATAGAGCACAATGGGGTCTGCAAAGATGACAAAGAGGAATGAGTAAAAGCTAAGAGCCCTGTGGCTGGTTAGCCTGGAGATGGCTGAGAGGACATCTCATCAATGCTTATCAATATCTAAAGGGCAGGGGTCAAGAGGATGGGGCCAGACTCTTTACAGTGGGGCCCAGTGACAGGACAAGGGGCGATGGCCACAAACTGGAGAACAGAAACTTCCATGTAAACATAAGAAAAGTTCTTCCCCATGAGGGTCACAAATCACTGGACCAGGCTGCACAGAGAGGTTGTGGAGTCTCCTTCTCTGGAGAGATTCCAAACCCACCTGGACACAACCTTTGGCAACCTAAGAGAACCTGCTTTAAGCAGGGGGCTCTGACTAGATGATTTCCAGAAGTCCCTTCCAACCCCTATCATTTTTTAATTCCCTGAAAAAGCTCCTAAAAGGACAAAGATTTAAACAAATTTGAAAAATGCACTAACAACCGACATCAAAAACATAACAAGCCAAAATAACACTTTTCAACTTTACTTTGCAGAGGAGACATTCTACTAAACACCCTTCTCCTCTCCCACATTATTACTTTAACTTAAAAGCTTCTATGAAATACTGTGTTCAGTTACTAGTTTAACTGCAAGTACAGTAAATCCAAGTTAAACTGGGTAATTTTCAGATTGGATGGGAGAAAATTTTCACTAAAAATACTCTTCATTCTTTAAGCCAGAACAATTTTGAGGCTTCTGAACTAGTCATTTAGTAATGTGAGGCATGTTGAGGAGCCAATTTTCAACAGAAGAATGATGCTCCAGGAAACTGAAATTTAGTATGATACTACTGGCTAAAACCTACAATTCAAAATAAAAACCTCTTCTTCATTAAGGATTCTTCCTAGAAGCCCAATTTAGCA
Organism: Galbula dea; assembly: GCA_013399015.1. NCBI lineage: Eukaryota > Metazoa > Chordata > Aves > Piciformes > Galbulidae > Galbula > Galbula dea. The sequence continues at coordinate 1,885,491 of VWZX01003224.1, read as the reverse complement.
AGATGACAGGATGAGTCAGAAAACCAGTGTTTAAACACAAATACGTCAGAAGAGTAGATTCTAGTGAGGAGGAAGACGCAGCAATCAGCTTAAGCTATTTATTTGTTCAGCAAAGAATTACTCACAGCAAAACCTAAATCCAGAAACTCTCCAATACTGTTTAACAGATCTCAATGTACCAGTGACACAGCCTAAATGTTTGACAGCTTTTCTTCTTTCTCCAAAAGGCAGAAAACACCTTGAGAAACAAAGCTGCTGTTTCAACTTCCCTCCACTATAAAAACTAAAACCAAACACCAATAATTCTTCTATTGACCTAGGTGTATACTAATCATTTACAAGATAAATGAAACCTTCCTCTATGCTACAGCAAGGTCTAGGCCCCACATGCTTATGCAGTGTGGAGGCAAAAATCACTCCTCTTATACAATTTTCTGGAACAAATTTTCAAGTATGCTGTACTGTATGACTGCCATTTTCAGCAGCTACAGTATTATCTTTCTATTATTATCTGTATAGTTTTTCATACCCTCTTTTTAATTGCCAAATTTTGAACTTAAGAACTTAGAAATCACAAATAAACCACATTTTCTTTAGAAAACAAAAAAAGCTATAGGTCTTATATATTAAGTTTTAAAATATAGTCAGAACTGTCACATAAGTTTGTAGAACATCTGAAAGCAGACTTTTCAGCACGATCTGAAAAAAAAAGGTTTTTCTAAGACAAAAAATCTGGAGGTTGTTCAATTGCATGTTTCAAATAATATTATGAATAAACTATCTGCTCCATACCTTACTGAATTCACCAGATGGTGGCAACTTAAGAAATTACAGTGTAAGTGATACAGCTATAGACAAAACTCTTACATTTACTTGAATGCAGTTAATTTAAATATTTAAATTCCAATTCCTAAAATCATTCAATGAGGCAGTACCAAGTGTCTCTAGTGATACCACCTTTCAGGATGCTGCACTGTGATCTTCTTAAACCATACAGAAGAGCAGCTATTTATACTGGCAACTTCTCTGAGAGAAGAGAGCCATCCATTGCTTTTACAGGGTAATTCTTCGGCAGCAGGACTCTCGTTTATTTTGCAGAGTACCTGGGGAAAGTCTTGACCGACTGTCCGCGAGTTACTGCAATGACAGCCTTAACAAGATGAGGGAAAAGGGGCTGGCCAACAACTCACCGGCTTACTGGGGTAGACTTTAGAGAGGTGAGACTTTAGCTTGCCCACAGTCCAGTCCAGAAAACAGTTAATGGTCTGGTCGGTGTATTTCTGGTTGGGGGCCTTGATGATGAGGGTAACCGGGTGATCCACGACGCTCTGGTCCATGCTGCTCTGGGGGGCGGCAGGCCCTTTCCCTCCCTCTCTTCTCCCCAGAGAGACGAAACCGCTCGAAGCTCTGGGCGCTCCGGGAGGGTTCAGCGGCCGAGGGCGAACTTCCTGGGGAAGCTGGGGTAGCCCATCTCGATGCTGCCGCTCACACCGCGGGCTGGGCGCGGCACCGGCCCAGGTCTGCACAGCAACGCGAGGAGGAGGGGGGGGACGAGGAGGGGCAACAAGCGGGAGAGAGAGAGAAGAGACTTAGCACATCGGACGCGAGCACATCCCCTCCAGTAACAGCGACCGGGAGTCGCGCCTAGCCTGCGGACCCTCACCTCCCGCCACCGCCCGTCCTCTCCCCGCCCCCGCTGGCTGGACCACCTCCCACTACGCCCACACTCAGGAACAAGGAAAGGGCCCAGGACAGAGCAATACCCGGAACGCGCCCGCCCGGGCTGGGCCCTTCTGCCCACAACACCTCCTCAACCTCCGGCCCGCTGTCGTTTGCGTAAAATGGAGACCGGAAGCGCGGCCACGTCCCGCCTCCAGCCTCCCGCCTCTCTCTGCCGCTCCCCGGACACGCCGCTGGAGAGCGCCCGAACGCCTGACGGGAGGGGCGGGTTGTGACGTCATGGAGGTGGAGGGTCTGTGGGGAGGGGGCATAGGACCCTGGAGCAGGATTGTGCTGTGGGTTGGAAGGGACCTGTAAAGGACCCAAAACCTTTGAGGGGCTGGAGTGTGTCCAAAGAAGGGCAACGAAGCTGGGGAAGAACACGAGAGTTCTGACGAGTGGCTGAGGGAACTGGAGTTGTTTAGCCCGGAAAAAAGGAGGCTCAGGGGAGACCTTCTCACTCTCTACAAGTACCTGAAAAGAGGCTGTAGCCAGGTGGGGGTTGGTCTCTTCTCCCAAGTAAAAACGGATAGGATAAGAGGAAATAGCCTCAAGTTGTGCCAGGAAAGGTTTAGATTGGACATTAGGAAAAATTTCTTCCCTGAAAGGGCTCTCAAGCACCGGAAGAGGCTGCCCACAGCTGTGGTGAAGTCACCATCCCTGCAGGGATTTAAAAGAGGTGTAGATGTGGTGCTCAGGGACGTGGTTTTGAGGTGATCTGGCAGTGCTGGGATAACAGTTCGATGATTATAGAGATCTTTTCCAACCTAAACAATTCTATGATTGTAGTTCAACCCTCCTGCAGTGAGCAGAGACATCTTCAACTAGATCAGGTTGCTCAGAGCCCCTAACAACCTGACCTGGAATGCTTCCAGGAATGGGGTATCTACCGCCTCTCTGGGCAACCTGTAACACTGTTTCACCACCCTCAGCATAAAAAATTTCTTCCTTCTGTCTAGTGAAAATCTCTTTCAGTTTAAAACCATCACACCTTGTGCTGTCACAACAGGCCCTGCTAAAATATCTGTCACCATCTTTCTTATAGGCCCCTTTAAGTACTGAAAGGCTGCAATAAGGTCTCCCTGGAGCCTTCTCTTCTCCAGGCTGAACAATCCCTACTCTGTCATCCTGTCTTCACAGTGGAAATGTTTCAGCCTTCTGATCATTTTTGTGCTTACCTCTGGACCTACTCCAACAGGTCCATGTCATTCCTCTTCTGAGGACTTCAGAGCTGGACACAGCAATGCAGGCAAGCTCTCACCAAAGTGGAGTAGAGAGGCAGAATCCCCTCCCTCAGCCTGCTGATCACTCTGCTTCTGATACAGCCCAGCATATGGTTGGGCTTCTGGGCCACAAGCATACTGCTACCTCGTGTCCAGCGTTTTGTCCATGAAAGAGGCAGGAGAGCTCTCCCTCAGGGACACACTGCTCCTCCGGCATTCTGCCAAGGGAGTGGTAAAGAAAGGGAGGGAAAAACTGTTGGCAGGGCAGGTCTCAGGCATTTGAAATGATACTCTGCACCGAGGTGGTGTGTGGTGAAAACCAAGAAGCACACCAGTGGAAGTGCAGGTCCTTGGTCTCACTAGGCACCAGGTTTTTGGCCACAAGTGAAGGCCTGTGGTGCAGGATGTGGGGTGTACACCACTTGTGTCAAGATGTTGATTCACAAGATGGTCTCAAGATTGAAGAGGTTAAATACTCATTAGCAAAGGCATTAAAACTGTGTTATTTGTTGTGTGCCTTGCCTCCATCTCCATTGTATGGGAACACTTTGGTGTCTTTATCTCCAATGTCCTTGTGAGGTCAGGAAACACTATTTTATAACCAGAATGGACGCATAGGAAGAGAGTTAGCTTATGTTGCACAAGAGACCTGTCTAAAATTGTAACACACATTTCTGAAGTCCCAGGTTAGCATTGTAAACTTCTAATCATCTTATGTGATTTTCACCTGCTGAGAAGAAAACCCTTTAAAGGACAACCTTCAAGTTTGATGAATAAGTACAATGAATAAGGGAGAAATTCAGTTCTTGATACTTCTGCTAAAGATCTCCGTGGTAAAACTTTGCCTCATTAACTCAGTAAAAACAATACAATTCTTATAAAAAATACTTAAATTGTCTCTTGAAAAGAACCAAAAATCAGTGCTTTCCTTCTATTTTTTCCAGCCTTCAAAAGCTGTATGTTACTACAGAAGGCACAAGAGTTTGAAACAGGTTTGATTTTCCAAGTGTCCCTTAAATGCCAAAGAATCATACCTTTCATTAAGCTCTGCAGTATGAGCAAGGAGTGATGCAAGGAAAAGTTTGCTAACAGAAGACTGTAAGGAACTCCAGCTTCAGAAGGCAAAGATGAAAAGAAGAGCCTGGATGAAGATCATTAGCACCCAGGACCTAATTCTTCCTTGTAAATAAAGCCTGGATACAGAGAACAGCTAAATTGCAAAAAACAAATAGTCTTCATTTTTATGTTTATGGAGGTCTAGCTATTTTCCTCTATTATCACTCCTTCACAAGCCTCGTGCTTCAGGTGGAGCATGGGACCTCTGTGTTTCTACATCACCTTTTGTCCTTGAGATGGCTTATCAAATTGTAAATGTGGACAACTGGTACTTGACACCACCTTCCAATGTAGTGTTTGACATGCTCATATCGGTTTCCTAGCTCCCTCCTTTGTTATATAAGAACAGTTATTTGCACTTGAAATTCTGAACATGCTGTCACCACCAGGGCATGTAATTGAAATTCCTAGGAATTTCCAAGAACAGAATAGAATTTCCAAGTGCTAGGCAAATATTTGTACATGGGGTGATGCACTGAAATGGATGACCTAGAGGAGCACCTGCAAAGATTAATAATACACAAGAATCAAAGCAAATGCTGAGTTTTAAACTTTGCATTGAGGATGGTTGCAGTTTTATTGTTTGACAATTTGGCAGTCTATGTACAGATAATATTTCTATAACACACCCATTAGCTTCTATACAAAACTCCAGACTTGGAGTGTGTGGTGGGTATAAGGGCTCTTCCCAGCCCCCCCACACACAGCAGGTAAAGGAGAGACTGGATTGGAAGTTAAAAACTAAAAACTGCTTTAATAATAATAACAAATATTAAGGAAACAAATATAAACAGGTACAGGACCCAAGATACTGAACCGTCCCGATGCCAGCTCCCAGTGGAATCAGCACAAGCAGTCCAAAGCAGTGAGATAGCACCCGTAGGTTTCAGCACAGGCAGACAGCACGCAGCTCGGCCGAAAGTCCCAGCAGGAAGGAAACTTCCTCGTGGTCCCAGTCAACAAAAGTCCCCCGGAGAAACCCAGCATTACCCCCCCCGCCCCACGGAGGGGGGTTTGCAGTGTCCTCAACTCAGGAATTTCAGGTTTCTTAAAGGGACAGTTCAGGCAAGGTGTGTGTGTGTGGGGGGGATAACTAATAACAGTACTATGTATGTGGTGGTGGAATATCTTTTAGAAAATACAGTTACTGAACAGAATTAATTCTGTTCTAATCCAAACCATAACAGAGTGACAAAGAGATCTCCTGAGCCACAACCTGAGAACAGTGAGATCTCCTCTGTGGTGTCACCTTCGAAGCGGTGTTGTGCCAGCTCGGTGAGTGGATCTCTGTGCTGTGCACGGGCCCTCAGGCAGCAGAATTACACTTGGAATGACCTCCTTTTAGGACTAAAACTTAAAACCAAGTAAAAATGATTTGACATTAATTCCTGTTCCAGAAAACATTTTATGAATATGCATTGTGAAGTATCAGAAAGTATCACACCAAGAGGCCATCTGATATTTTAACATGCAAGAAATGATGTCATTATTCTTAATACTTGTCTGACTTGACACACCTTGACAAATCCACAGTATTCTTTCTGCATGCTTGTATTGCCTGTGACATTACTGTAGTTCAGAGGAAAAATTATGGCAAATCATCTTATCTTTTTAATAAAGGAATTCATGCATTAAAATGTCATGAAAGGCTGAGGGATCATCTCTGACTGTTGAAATGTCTAAATCAGGTACCTGGTTTGAGTGCTGAGGCTTCTTATACAGCCATTAGACTATCCAAGGGAAAATTCAGAGCATATAAGATTCTCCATCTCTAGGTACTTAACTAAGTTAGGCACAGGAGATGCTGTACATAATTAATTTAGGCTGATATCTATTTATGAAGTTGGAATAGCTCAAAATCTCAAGTTATTACCAGTAAAATATATTCTCTGTTTCTTGATTTTTTTTTTTCATTTATTTATTTTCTGTTAGGGTAGTGAGGGAACAGCCTAAAAACTCTGGATCACCTTCTCCTTTCATTCTTCTGCACAAACCAGCAGAGTTCAGCCTAGGCACAATAACACCAAGTAAAAGGAGCTACAAGCTGAGTTGTAACCAATGACTTCAGCCTCTTCTGCTATTTATACTAATAGTTGGGGTCATGTGAAATTACTGACCTGTATGTGGGATGACATCCAGAAAGAATTTGAGAATCTGTATGCTCAGACACATCAGTTTTCTCTAAGACTTTTTAAAATCTCTGCCTTACCATGGAACAATGGCAAGGATTCTCACATTCCTTCTTCACAACAAATAGATTTGAGAAAAATGATACTTCAACCCCTGCCAGGATTTTCAGTTCTAAATCACCAAATTTACATTTCATTTAATGATTTGGAAAACATGATATACAGAGAGGAAAGAGTGGGCTTGGGCTGTTTGTGCTCCCTTCAGTTGTATACATGAAGCCAGAGAGGTTTATTCCTGAAGAAAACTAAGGGAAAGGTCATGTGCACTTGGTCTTTCTCACTCTGGAAGCATATACCACCTCTTCAGGACTAGAAATTTTGCTAATTCCCAGCAGTACTACAGAAATTTCCATAATGGGTTTCCATGAGGAAAAAATGGCTCTGGAAGGCTTTTTGGTGCCAGATTAGCAAGACTGACAAACAGGTTTGACTACATGTCTTTCAACAAGAGGTATACAATTTGTCAGTCCTGATATTTCTGTCAGCAGACAAGCTGAAGTGCAAGCATATTTAAATAGAAAAATCAGCTTCTCAGTTGTTTGTCAGAACTCATACTCTGATGTTTTCCATATGTACCGACTGAGCCCTCCCTGACCTTCCAGCCCAGTGGCCAATTCCATCAAACTCCACAATGATATTAGAATATTGAAGGATTCAAGGACTAAGAGGCTTTTAAGAGAGGGAGAGCAAGACCTTACAAGCACATCTGCTGATAAGAAAACTAATAACCTTTCTTGTTTCTAGCCACCAGAGAACTCAAATGGAGCAGACCGAGAGGGAAATACAGAACTACTCCCTTTCCCTTACAAATCACCTGTAAAGAATGTGACAGTTTAAGGCCCCATTAGTTTGTAGTAGGTGGCTGGCAGACAGACTGCAACCTGGAAGTGGACTCCTGATGAAATCAGCTGGGCTATCTAGTTTCAGTAGTTGATTCCTGGAATAAGGTCCTGCAAGACCAGTACCTGGTTTCTAACAAGGGTGTGAAGATGAGGGTTTTGACAAATCCTGAAAACACTTCTCTCTGGGTGCAATGTTACTATCAGTGGTAATTCAGCTGGTGACACATCTAAAGAATAACTTCTTTAAATGGTTACATGAAAATGGGATTGATCTGCAATAATTTTTGCCCTTATGATAGCTTCAGGACTGAAAAGGAGTAGAAGCTACCTATAAATTTTCCTTCTTACAAGTGAGGTTCTTCAGAAGAGGCATACAAGTAAAAGAATATAATGGTATCTTACTGTCTCAAGGAAAATCAAACCATAAATAAGAGGGTTGAACAGCTGCAGGGATAGAAAAGTTTTAGGTGAGCAGTAGCTTTCTGGGAGAGGACTTCTTTATCCTGTAGAACTGCAGTATAAAAATTCGAGATCACTGTGTTATGTGGTCTCAGATCAGGTCTTTGATTTGATCTCAGACATGGAATGGCTTTGTGCTTACAGATTTAACATGGAGTTTGATTTGGAAAATGTTTGTGAGCTTTTAATTCTCCCTTAGCATTGGTCCAAATTAGACCTATTTTTAAAATAATTTTGCATCCACTTTAAACATTGTGAGAATTATCGAAACCATTGCAAAATATACATTTTTTTGTTGCAGAATGCTAAAGAAACAGAATTTCCAATATTTAAGTTAAAAGAAAATGCTAAAGTAACCATGGGAAATCTAGCCAAACCAGGTACCCTTATAGTTGTTTGTGGGTTTTTTTTTTTAGAAGAGCATTTGTCATTGTAAAAAGTACTATACACATCTAGCAAATTCCTTGGTTTGTTGTTTGGGTTTTTTAGTTTGAGGGGGGGTTGTGGTTTTTTTTATTGTTGTTGTTGTTTGGGTTTGGGGTTTTTTTTGTTGGTGTCGGTTTGTTTGTTTGTTTGACTTTCAAATAAGACACTACCAAGAAAACAATGGAGACAAATCAGCATTGCTACAAAGGAAGATCTCTTTGCAGGGCAGTGAATAAAGGAAAGTCTACTAATACAATTGACTTTTAACTTTTAAAAACAAAAAAGACCTCTTTAACCTTACTGCCCATAAAAGCCTACTAAGAAGATGAGTGCTGTGATCCAGATTCTGCTTTCATCCACAGCATTCTTTATTCATGTGATGCCCCATTAACATTAAAGGACCTAGCAGTCTGCCCACATGAAAGAAACTGCAGTCAGTTCCTACAGACACTGATAGGGTAATGCATAATAAAGTCACACTGAGACCTGCAATAGTATTCCTCACTCAAAATGTTTCCTTGTTTTCTGTTACTTGCTTGACTTCCTTTTGAGGTTATACGGGCTTTGGAGCAAAGACCATTCTCCACAGTGCCTAGCTGTAGTCTGAGAAACTAGCCTGTTATGCTTTATGGACAGGTATGACATGAGAAGGGTACATAACTGTCTGCAGATTTGGGGTTTATTTGTGCGTTACATTCTGGCATAGTCTGTAATGCCCCAAAATTCTGTGTCACATAACCATAGAAATATTAAGTCCTAAAGGATCTTTGTTTGAGAACAAAGTGATATTTAATTAAACAAAGAGGAAAAACAGTTAAACCTAACCTTTTTTCTTAACTCTTTTTAGTCTTTTTATTAGTCCATGGAACTTGCTCTCTCAAGATATTGCCAAGCCCCAGTGTTGGGGACAGTGTCAGGAAGGGTTTATTTAGGGAAAGGTGCAATTTACAGGGAGAATGGAGGAACTTCTCCCCCATCTAAAAGCTGCCCAAGTGCAATCTTAAAAGATGCCTGTTTCATTCTCTGTAATATACATGCTAAGTTGAGGCATTGCTTTGAAGGGTATGATCCCTTCCGGTTCCAGGAAGTAGTGATGGACTCATCTGGATCAATTGCAATGTAAAATTTACTGTCATTGGAAAGATTACTTCTTCCTATAGCCTACATTTTTCTCTGACTATGCTCAGGGTTAAAACTCAAGAAAGAAAACAAGCGACTTGATGGTAGCCAGAATTTTTCATGCTCAAAGGAAAAGTTCTTCTGAAACCTCATAGGTTGCTGATTTACATTACAAGGGCTCTGCCAGATATTTTTAAAGTGTTTTATCTTATCTTGCATAAAGTTTGTGCCAGCATCTCTAATTTCAGCTCAGGACAACACAGGCAGAAGCAGGAATACAGGCAACTCCTGGCACATACTCCGATAACTAGCACCTGTGCCATAAGCCTGACATGCTCCAGATACCTCTGATTTATGTTCCCTTGAAGTGCAGCTGATGTGTGTATGTGTGCTGGCCAGGACAGCCATCATTTGATCTGTGCTATTGCACATCCAGGCAGATTGTTAGCTATCCAGAAATCCTAGACATGAGGCCAAATTCCTCTTTTTCTGTTTGAGCAAAATTTAGGGAGTGAGGACAAGAAAGGATATGCAGAGAAAGAATTAAGACACGTAAGTGAATACCCAGCTTTTTATTACAAGAGGGACTGCTCTTCCACTAACCACTACAGAGCTGTGTGTTTCTGAGTGCCTCCCCAGCTGCCAGGAAGAGAGGCATGAGGAAATGGCAAAGGCAGAGCAGAGCAGCACTGCTAGTTCCAAGCCTTCATTGCCACACTCTGGGCATGGCACGGCTCAGCACCACTGCCTTCTTCCAGTGGCACCTGAGGCACAAGGGTTGGAGTTAGGAGTGGGATTTTGGCAGAACTGTCTGGGTGGAAATAGGGCAGGGGAACTTAATGATGAAAATGCTTGGAATTGGCAAGGCAGCTCCTCCCTGCTTGCAACTTCAGCATAGCCATTGCCTCCTGGAAGTAGCTATCCCTCCCAGCACTGCTTGCAGCATTTCTCTCTTCCCTGCTACCACACTCCCTATCCGTCAGTGCTACACACATTGAAAATAGCCACATAAACAATTCACAAATTGATGGAAGAACATGCAAGCCTGAGAATGTACCTGCATGAAGGAGAAGGGGAAAAACTTTAAAAACTGCCAATCTAATGATTATGAAATGTCTAATCTTTTCTCAGCCCCTCCTTTATAGCTTTCCATATATGGCTTATTATTATTTTTAATAGAAATGACCACAGACTTGCTAAATATTATTCAGTCCATAGAAACAGACCACTGCTCTTCAGAAGAACTTAGCATTTTTTAATATGCAGTCCAGGTTTGCAAATGTTACTGCAAGTGACTGGAGACTGAGAGACTCTTAACTAATAAGTTTACTCATGAGCAACCCTAGGAAACTCAATGTGCCCACTCATGTGCATAAATGTTTACAGAAACAAGGTCCTATTGTTCTGGAAATCCATATATTTTCCATACTTATGATTTGTTTTGTCTGAGACATTGTTTCATGACTGTTGTGATGACGCTCTCATTTATTTTTGAGTGGAAACAAGCTGGTTTAGGTTATGCTTTCAAAGGCTTCCAAATGCTTCTCTATGCTTGTTTGTCTTTTTAGGTGTCATCCTGACATCTCTCCTCTGGAAAACACAACTTTCCCAGACTGTTCTTGTAACTATAAGATTTTTATAATAGCATGGTGTTTATCTCTGTCCATTAAATATCACACTCTTATTTAAAGAAGGTTTTTACAAGTTCTTGAATATCATAAGGACAGTCTCAATTCTCACTTTAAAGTCTCAAATGCTTGTTGCACATATGCATGGATTCTCACCAGTATGTGAGAATCATTAGCAACATCTCATTTACAATGGCAAGAAACAATAAAATACCACTAGGAGTGGTATTTTACTTGTAGTTCTTGATGCTTCAACTTTTGGTTGTCCTAAAAACTGCAGAGTGATTTCAGCCTCTATGTCCTATAAGCAGTAGGGATTAAATATAGTGAAAATATAATTCAAGCCACACTGAAGTGGATGCAGGAGGAAGAAAGACTCAATTTCCTCATAGGGACACTTCAAAGAGAAGTCTTAGTGGTGCAAAACTGGACACTCCAGTTCCAGCAAGGGTAGGAATCATATGCGTATATGTAATCAACCTTCTGCCTACAGAGCCATTATAGCTTTCACAGCATCTTACATGGCTCCTCCTAAACCTAAGGAGGATCATGGGACTTCATTCACCATCAGTGAAGAACATGTTCTACGTATGCTGTCGTGAGGCTTGCTGTGCAGAGTCGGTTGCTCTGGTCAGTTTTGATCCCTACAGTCATTTCTTAACAATGTAAGCCTGTTTCTGTATTCACACACAGTCTGCTGCCTCACTGTGTTTTTGTGAGTGCCTTTTAGACTGCTCAGAGAGCTACTCATGCACAAAGTATGCCAGGTACTTTCGTCAGTTCACTGACACAGACACTGTTCCTGCTGAGCCTTATATGATTATTAACCAACACTTCATTTTCCTATAAGGATTACAAAAGCCTTTCAGTAAAAGAGAACTTCTTGACACTCTTGAGAAGCTAGGTGTTACTGTACTACCATCTGTCTCTAAAGGCACTATTTCGTCCACTTCCATTCCATTTCCATTATCACATCTTTCACTGTAGCTGTGTGAACTTGAAACGTTCTTTTATTAGTTTGTTTCAATGAGAGTCTGTGGCAAGATATGGACTTCCTGCAAGATTCCATGGTCTTAGAACATGTGAGCCCTCAATTCAGGTAACACACAGAGTATTACATGTAAGATTACATTTTCAAACACCTGCATCACCACACAACCTATGAACAGCTCTTAAACACAATTAAATATCCTGAATAATTACTGAGTCAAAGACTCCCATCCCCTTCCTTTGCCAGGTGGCTTCATCAACATCGTGTTGGTGTCCAGACTGTTTCTGACTTCTACCAAGTGATCAGTGTTCAGCAACCACCAATCTGAGGTATCAAAAGGGGAACAGGACAGCCACAGACATCAGGGAATCTTGTCTCATTCTTCAGTGGAATTGTGTTGTGATAATGATTTTCTCTTAGTCCTGCACAGCAGTGGAGATGTGGGAATGAGCCTTTGCATGCCAACAGCAAGATGCAATGCCATCTTAGACATGAGAAAATACAGGGCACTTGCCTAGGAGTGCTTATACACACAGCTACACAACCAGATGTCAAAGCAATGAGTAATAAGGAGAGACAGCAAGTTACTAATCAGCTATTAATTGTGTGCTTCAGTAATTACCTTCTGCTGAAAACCAGTTGTCCGTGAGCCAAAATTTTAGGACGGAAATAGAGTTAAAATGACAAGCTCTTAAGCATGCTGTGGTTAACCTTGTCAGTCAGTAGATGGCTGTATTGCTTCTAGCCATCTTCAGGGATGAACACTGCCTTTCCATGGCCAAGAAAGAGAGCGCCGTTCCCCAGGGATATAAGGAACCACTGACAGTTCATGCAGACCTTTGCACTTCGTGTTCTAAAATGCTTCAATCTGCACACGACATTGTTCCTCTCTTCATTTTTGTGTTATTATTTGTTAGTTGCACCCAATCTTTTTAATGTCCTGGCTGAGCAGTCTGTCTGTTGCCTGTTTATACAACTTAGTGGAAGTAATTTTTGTCTGCTCTTGATATCAATTTAACTTCACAGCAACAGGTTGTGAAATCAAAAATAGCCAGCATGGAGGAACTGAGTATTTCAACTGCTTAAGAGGGGGCTCTTTAGTCCAGTTCAGCTGTGTTACAAGATCAGACCTAGTTACTATCCTGGGTCCTTCTGACTCTCACCTGGTGACTTAGCAATTGTACATGTGAATGGTTTCCTGTGGGTTCAAAACACACTGACATTCACAGCTCAAAAAAAAATACAATTGCTTCATTGATTAGTCCAAGCAATGAATAAGCACAGAGTTCAAGCTACTCTTTCCTTCCAAAAAACCAGTCACACCAAATTGGAATTGTAGAAGACTGCCAGAGCATCAGGAGGAAACTTGCAATGTTAGGCTCTCTCTATTCTGCAGATAAAAACAACATTTCAGTTACCCAGGAAATCTATTAATGAGTTTTCTCATGCATTAAATGACCACACAAAACCTTCTTCCCCTCTGCCCTAAAAACACAAGCCAGCATGATGCCAGAAGAGCTTGGTGGTGGAGGAATTTGCAACAGCCATTGTATTGGCTGCAGTGGAAAGAAATTTTTAAAAAGGCAGGTTTATTCTTTGGCAATTTTGGGCAAGTACATGAAGATAAACAGTGGATGTAAAAAGCTTAGGAAAAACCATAGGATACACTTTCTGCTGCAGGTGGATTTATTCAAAGGTGGTGACATTATCTGAGTTCTTGGAGTGCTGTCACAGCACAAGGAAAGGTGCCTGTAAGCAGGATCCAAACCCCTCCCAAGGATTTGGAACGTTTTTATGGATTTCAATAGCCCATAGAGCAACTGAGCTGCCAAATGTCATGCATTTCACTCAGCCTAACAGCCACCTTCTCACGGTGGCCTGGCTTGCAACGGGGTTCTCAGGCACTCAAGCTGACAGTGGGAAAGTGAGGCAGGCTTTTGGCTTGTAGCTCTGTTGCAGGGCTACTAGGGGCCCCCCGCGGCTCTCTTCTCAAAGGACGTATTTGTGTTCTCTTTGTAGCTGGGTTATGGCCCTAAGCAGTGGACATGATCCAGGCCCTAGGAACCAGGAAAAAGATTCCTAAGCTGACACATCTGTAGCCATTTACCAAGGAATCCCCTCCAACATTTTTCTCCACAGGTAAAGCACTGTTTACCTGTAGAAAGTCCAAAAGTCAGAGCATCCACTGCTTTCCTCCTGCAGCAATGTCTTACCAATACTGCAACTTCCTGTCACTGAAACAACCTGGGTCCACCGTCTCTCTGCTTCCCTATAGATGGTACTGTCAGCCTTGGGGACCATCTCTCCCCATCAACCTCTTGGCTACTTCCCAGCAGCATCCATTCATGCAGGAGCCCTCTCCAGCACCCCACAGCTTTGCTCTGCCATGGCTTAGACCAATGTGTGTTGCTTGCTAGTTTGAAAATTGTTTGCAAGTATGTCTAAAATTGCACACAGTGAGTGGGGCACATTATGGAAGCGTGGTTTCAGTCCTAGTGTGGGCCAATAAAATGAGAAGAATAATAATAAAACCAAAGAAAAAGTAGTAGCTGAGGCACTTCAAAGGTTTCAGCTCATGGAAAATGCCTACAGTCAAGGAATGACTGCACAGCATGTGGAAATGAATGACCAAGGTCTGGAACAAGATAGGATTTATATTGCCTTAGGTTTTATACTGGATGGCAAAAAAAAGGCAAACAAATGGAAATAGCAGGGGACTTTACCTAGAAAATGCTTCCTTTCAGAGCTATGAGAACATGGAACGTTAAAAATTCACACTCAGTGAGGGGTCAAGAGAGTTATTTAACCTTTCTTGGACTGTACACATATGAAATACTTGTGTTAGATAGTTACAAGCTTTAAAGAAAGTCGACCCATTTTGCTGTTTAAAATAATCTGAGACTTCCATGGAGTCTCATATGATGCCACCTATATATAATAACCTAGATTTTACAAACAGTTGGGAAGCAGCAGTCTGAAAACCTGCTGTGAATTTTAACATTTTGCACACAAAGATCAAGGGTAAACTTGCAGTTTAATTTCACTTAGGAAAGACTAAAATGCTTTTAGGACTTCTCAGTTACATAATTAGTATTGCCTTGTTTGGAAGAGGACCATGAAATGACAACAGAGCCACCCTTTCCCAGACAGATTCCTGTCTTAAAGGACACTCAGGTAAGCCCAGGTCTAAAGTCATTGCTATGTGATAACCATACAGTTGTCTGTATGCCATATCTTAATCTGCTTATTAGCTAATGGGCATCAGTGTCCCAGTAGTCACCAGCACTTTTAGTGCCTGCTGGCTGAGTTATCACAGTGACCAACAAATGAAGTGGCAAAGAGAATGAATTACTTTGCCAAGATGAAGCACTCAGAGTAAAACAGACATGTGATGATCAGGATGAAGTGATTTTGAGGATGGCTTCCCCTCTCCTTGGATTAACAGGCTTCAGTCTGCAGGTTTGTCTTCCTAGCTCTATTCTCTGGGACTCACTCAACCATCCAAAGCATAGACTATGTGAAGTGGCATTTCGAGAGTTCAGCAGGCAGGCTGCCAAAAGAATCTCCACTATTCCCATTTTAACATGAATTTCTGTGAGCTGGGGAAACAAACTAAGCAATTGTACAAAAGGGAATTGCTGACAGAAAATATATGAGGGGCAAAAAAAAAAAAGACAAGAAAATAAAGGAAATTTAGAAGTCTCCTTTTGGATTTTAAATAACAAAAATGTCCCAGACCTTCAGAGGCTCAAGGATCCAAAGGTCAGTAGAAACAATAAGTAGTAAGCCTTAAAAAAATAAATAATCTAGTAGAAGGAAAAAAAAGAAATTTGTCAAAATAAGCTAAAGCAAGTTAAAGGAGAGTTAGTGAGATAAATAATACTGAGTTCAAGAAATATTTCGGCTGGCTCAAAGGGACACAAATATGATTTTAGTGGAAGCTGACCAAAGATAACTAAAAATTGATCCATGGGAGCATAATTGCCTTGATTGTCACAGCTATTTAAATAAGAGTTTTGAGATTATGAAAACAGTTGTGTGATACTGCTGAAAGGGCTCATTAAAATAAAGCAGGCACTTCTTCAGGCTCTTAATGAGAGTTTCCTATGAAGAGGTTTGATTAGAATTTGTTCTTGAAAACCTCTCTGCAAGCTTTTGGAGACAAGAGTATACATGGAACCAGAGGAAAATAGAATGAACTCTCTGCACTTTTCTCTCATGGTTTCATCAAAACTGGAGTGAATCACAGTCTCTTTATAAAATCAGAGCTCATTCTAATCCCCTGCAAGTCTCACAAGTGCAATCTCTGTTACACAAACAACGATGGCTCCAGGCACAACAATTATGTCTTGAGAAATATCAAGCTAGATCATCTTCCACCAGGACAAATAAAGACCAGAAAAGATAAAAGACTATAAAAGTATGTTATCCATTTTAGCAGATGTCAAGGAATAATCTGTGTTACAGTAGTAAAAGTGAATGAAGTCAGGACCAATCTTAAAGAGATTATTCTTTTGCAGAACAATATGCTAGCAGACATGTGCTATGAATTGGAATATACCAGATGCTTGTTCAGTTGAACCTTTGTAAAAAAGAAGTCTAGCACAATAAATTTTGCAGCTTCAGCTTCTCAGAAGACCATGCTTTGAACTACTGCCCATAAAATATTTCATAGTTACTCTTGCAACTTTTCTTATTTCCTAGCTGCAGTCCCATTAGTATGAGATGATGTTCCTTGAGTCTATTTAAGTCCAGCTTCAAAGGGATCTTCCACCTGTTTTGTGCTGACCTCGTGGTAGAACACGCTATTTTTGAACAAGGCATGCATCAAGGGCACTTGAGTGGCAGCTGGAAGGACCAGTTGAAAACCCCTGGCAAAAGAAGCTCTGCAGCAGTGCAGTGGGGACATAGAGCCTGAACAGAAAATAAACAATTTAAGGATGGGCAGAAGACCAGCGCTGCCAGACCTGATGCTTTAACATCACCTGAGTAGATCCAGTTTTTGTCACTTAACTGTTCTTTCTTAAAACTGGAACACAGAGAAGTTTTGTCAAAGCCTCATGGTCTTAATTGCACTTTTGCAGTGGAGAATTTAAACCTCACAGAAGCCAAGATGGTACTGCTAGCAGCGCTATGAGGTTTGGACTTCATTTTCTTTAACTGCAAATGGAACTAAACTTTTGTTAATGTACACTGTAATTTCCAGAATTGACTAGTTATTGCCTATCCTATACTCTAACTTTATTTTAAACTAACCCAGGTAATAAAAAAACATTTAGCCACTGGATCACCTCATAGCTTGCAAAGTTGTCTTCCCAACAATTTACAGTTCATGCCCTCCACAAACATGACAAGAGTCAACCCCCAGAAGTTAAATGAACCACATCCTCTGTGAATAGAACAGCCCCCAGCCATCTGCAGAAGGCCAGAGAAAATAGAGCTAGCAATATAACCCTGAAGGTCAAGCAACTGATTCTTTCAGACCTGTGCACTTTCGGACGTGGAGATAAAAGCTAGCATGTGAGCTCTCTGAGGCTGTTGCTTCTCTATCTAGAGGTGCACACTCACAAACTCTAAAGACATCCAGGGCTATGTAAAGTCTTCAGATTTTCACTCTTATTTGATATTTCCTAACTACAATTCCCCTCAGTGACAGGCTGATTGAAATTCCTATGATCCTCATTGTAGTTGTTTTGCAGGCTTCTTTATCTGCAGAAACATTTCCTGTTCTGCTTTCTCATCTTTCCCCAGTGTCCTATAATGGCTTCCTACCATCATTTTTTTTACCATTTCTTTCACTTGAGTCCAAATTGTTTTTCAATGGTTGACAGCTCTGTCTGTGATATTTCTTGCTTTAGAAATATGTCAAAGCTTTTCACCAAGTGAAAAGGTTTTCTGTGCCTTACTAAATGCTTTAGACAAGTGTGATGGTTAAAATTCTTGACTGCATCTTAATTTGACCAGAGCTCAGGCACATCTGGTTCATTTTGTTGTGATGGCACCACTCTCTTCTGCACACTCACAACATACAGAAGGTTCTTGTTGCACAAGAGATCCTCTCAAAATTAAAATTAACTTTCTTTTACTACTACATTTCCCCCAATAAACCACTATACTAGTATTCCAGCCATCTTGCAGGAGCCCTTCCACAAGCACAAGTTCTACATCCTACCCTTTTGTAATCTATTTATACAATTAATTTTTCCAGCTGGGTAGGTTATTATTCATAGAATACCACAGGTGTGCTTTAGATACTCTTTAGGTGTGGTAATACTCTGCACTTTATACTTTACTGCTACAATGGTTTATGAAGGATCTTGCAGTCTGACTGAGAAAGTTGCAGACTGCACAGCAAAACGCAAGGGAAATACCAAGGCAATATAGCACCAGTACAGAAGTTAGTCAAGTCAAAAGACAGGAATCTTAGGGGGGATGTTTTGCCTCAGAAGAGATTGGAGGTGGAACATGGCTGCCTTTTGGCATGCTGCATGTCACTTCAGAGGAAGGTGCTGCAAAAATGGCTACCCCCAGCTTTGAGGATTGTGTTGGTCCCTCCTCAGCTGGTATGTCTCTACTATAGCTCTTGTCTTTGGAGGAAATAAATCATACAAGCTGGTTGAAGTAAGACATAAGGGAGGTAATTTAACAGGCAACATATCCCTGTTTCTTTTGAAGGAAGGCTTGAGTAAACAATATTCATCTTGCAATCTTTTTTTTTAAAAAAAAAAGTAATGAATTATCTGCATTTTTTTCTTTTTCACTTTTTCTTTGCCAGATGAATTTCTGTAGCAAATGTGTGTTTTTCACACTCAGTCTCCTCAACTCACCTAAGTTTCATTTCAGTCAAGACAATTATATCATCCCCACTCAGCAAGTAGCCTTGGAGTGGTAGGGAGGGAAATGCAGTGCTTGATGGGGTTGAACCCTATCCCATGGAAGGCTGAAAAGAGAAGGATCATTGTTCTGGTTTAAAGAAGCTACTGAATGTGGAGTCAGTAAGCTGTAGAGAAATATGTTCTGACATGCTCCCATTTGCCCTTGCAGCTCAAGAGATGCATAACTGCATGGTGGACTGGTTCCCACTTCTCTGCAGCTTTCTGGTCAGTTTAAAAAATAGAGCATTCCCTTCTTGCATCTCAGAAATAAAGAGTCACAGGAATGAATGGTGCAGTCCCAAGAAGCAGGCTGGATTAACACAGAAGGAATGTTCATGGGTGTCCAAACACTGGTGAGCATTAAGTATTACCTGAATGCTGATATTGTTGATACTCTCCCATATATAATCTCTCCTTAGCAACTGATGGAAGGAGGGGAAAGTCGTGATTTCCTTAAAGGGCTGTGCCATCTGTCAGCTCTGCTCATCTTTCCTTCAAACTTATTTTGAGATGGCTTCTTTTCTCCTTCTGATATTCACTATTCCCAGGCTTGGCTACAGTTGGATGATTGTAACATTCAGTACAGATTATGAGATACATATAACTGTTCATCTTAAAAATCTGATCTCTCTCATCAAGTGACATCCCACTGATGCAAATATTGACAACTGGCTTTCCAGAAGGGAATGTGAAACAAGGAAGATAACAAGTATGACCCTCTCAGACACTTCTGCAGGCAGTGCAGATAGTTTTCATCTTTAGAATGACCCCACTGATCCCAGATAGCTTCTGTGGAAAAGCAGACAGATCTTAAGTTCATTTGTGTCAAAAACTGCTGATAAACCTTGCAGACTTTTACCACAGATAAAAGGATCATATTGCACAATGGCCATAAACCTTGCTAAGAAAGGTTTGGATTCTTGTGAAAGGTGTGAATTACTGAACCTGGATTTTTCATATTTTTCTTGAACTCAAAATATACAGTGATTGTACAATGCAATTAATATTTTTCTTCTATATTTAAATGTGATTCTTTTATTGAGTAACATCTGGATTATGTCTGTGGGAATAAACTATGCAACTTTTTAAATCCTGTGCCTGTTTTATCAGTTTTTGTGTATATCTTTTTTTGGCTTTTTAAATTTCTCTTTGCTGTCAGTAGGACTTCATTTTCTTTGCATTTTCTCTCTTCAACAGAATACTCACTCTCAAGGGGTTAAAATGACACAAAAGGCACATCCTCATACAATCAGGGCACTAAACCCAGCTGAGCAAAACACAGCAGAGTGCAGATGCAAGACAGAAATAAAACATACAACAAACTCAGAAGGGAAAGAATAAAGAAGTCAGTATGGCAAACAGCAAGAAACTAAACAAACACATTCAAAACACAGCCCACAAAGGAAACAAACATGCATCCAATATAATGAGAAAGGAAACGTCAGGCTCGGGCCATCCCCACTCATTGGCAGCACATGAAGAGAGTCAGCGAATGGAAACTGCAAGGGTTTCTCTAAAAAGAAAGGCTTGATTTTATAGAAGCACTATTGAGGATGGATTTTTCTTCTTCTCAGTAAGCAGCAGATTGCTTTGTAAAAGTCAACCTCCCTAGAAAGTCAAGGTTAATACCAGAATGTGGTTCAGTGATTTGTCTTCTGGGGAAAGGTTTACCCCCATGAGCTGCAGGTAACTGGAAAGACAAAGTTATAAATTATCTGTGCACCTTCAGAATTTATCTTTTGCATTGTGTCATGTGCTGGCAATAAAGCAGAAGTAACTTAACAATGGTGGTTTGAAGGGGAAAGCTGGAACAGGGAACATTAGGAACAACTATACATCCCAATACATGGATGTTATACACACACCTGGAGCAAAACATACACATGTACACACTTGTGTATGCAAGTGTTCACCTTCACCATGCTAATGCTAAGGCAAGGGGCAGAAAGATTGGAGAAACAAACAGCTGAAGCTTTTTGAGCCCATGTTCACGTGTGTTAGACCTCTGTCTCAAGGCCACCCACACCAAGCCCTCTTTGTCCATTTTGCTGGTCTTGAAAAATCTGAAGAAGAGCCCTGGCATGTGGGAAAAAGCTAGTGGTTTGCTAAAACTCTTTGGGAGTTGGTCTGTTTTTTTAATCCTTTGTTAAATGTGCTTGCAGCCTGAAATATATCCCTTTTTATGTTTTGCAAATAGAAATAGAAATAAATAAATTGTTAAGAGGAGATTGCTGGCAAATTTATATTATTTATGTGCTGTTATAATTCTACTAGCAAACACAGAGTATTTCAGAGAAGAGCAGCCGAGGCTTAGGGCTTAGAAGAATAGTGAATGAGAAATAAGGGAGCAGGGAGCCACCAGCCCAGCACCTATTACTAAGATTGTCATCCAGAGGCAGCAGTGACACATTGTGAGCTCAGAAAGGTCTCATATATCACATAGATGGAACTAACACAGTTTAAAAAGATGTGTCATTTTAAAGGGTAATGAATAAAGATATATGTGCCTTGTTCCACATTCCAGAAATGAGCAGATATTCAGAACAGGGAACTGAACAAACCTATCACTTCACATCACTTTCAATTCTTCTTCCATAATTTTCACAGCCAGAATAGCTTAATGGGAAAGCAACACAGGTCACCAACATAACAAAATGCTGAATGTCAGGTGGTGAGAAAAAAATCATCAGTGGCTGTAACATTATCAAGAGACTTAGAGGCTTGTGCTTCCCTGAATCAAATGCTATCTGCAACCGGCTCTCATACCATTTGAACTAGGGGAAATGCTGATGCAAACAAGGCAATGTGGAATGAAGTTCAAGTAAAGACCTATTGCTGAGGGGTGGAAAGGTTTAAGCACAACAGACACCTCAGCTTGACAGTGTAAATTCTGCAAAGACTCAAACAGAAAGGGGCAACTACTGCCTTATGTCCCAGTTCTAATCTTAAATTATAAGATAGGTTCCTAATGAGGGGAACACTGCCAGAGACAGCTGTGGTGGATGGAAGGGAACACTGCTGTAATTACAGAACCTTGCACATCAGTGATAGAAGTTCCCAAACTCCAAGGAGAAACACCTTCATAATGTTTGCTTTTGTAGAATCAAATAACATTTTAAATTGGAATGGCATGGAATCACTGGAGTACGTGAGCCTTTAAACTGGCTTGCAGCCCTACGTGGTGTATGTTAGGAGCTAGACTAAATTGGCAGAGGTAAGCTAGGCCACTGGGATCCTAACCCAGATGAGGGGTTCAGTAATGATGGTCAACTAGAGAAATGCAAGATACAGCAATGGCAATTGTGGGAGAGAAAATGAAGAAAACAAGGAGACAAGTCTTAGGCAGAACATCTGATGTGAGAAAGTAAGAAACAGACTTGCTCCCTTCTTTCAAGATTACTGCCAGCAGCAAGGGCACCGAATGCTTCATACACCTTCTTATTGCACAGAGCATCTTGCTGGAAAGACTGAGAACTACTATTGATATAACAGGGATTTTTTTGCCCTTGTGAGCTATACAGTCAGATTCAGTGGTTTACAACATGGTCTACAGACTCCTAGGGTTCCATAGATGACTCCCCGAGGGCTGCAGAAGAGGTAACTAAGGAACAAGCTGTTGTCTTGTCCCTACCCAAGGGTCTGCAATCTCTCCTGCAAAGTTTATAGTGCTCTACAAGTGAAGGAAGCTCAAACCTACTGCTTTTGCACTATTACTATTACTGTTACTATTACATGAAAAGAAATGGATGATATTTTTTCAATTAGCATTTCCATGAATAGCTCAGCTCCTAGTAGCATTATACATAACTATGTTTTCAGAGTTGCTCTGCTTCAGCCAGTACACAGAACAGCTGGTCATGTAACAAGCAACTGTTCAATGATCTATGTTCTCCTGTTTGTTTAATGGGGCTTCAGAGTTTACTGTGTTGTATTCTCGTATTTTTCTCTGAGAGAAGAAGTCTTTGTTCCCCAAGGTACTTATTTACTGGCTTAATGTTACAAAATCTGAGTAATTCACAAATATTAATGTTGTGGGGTGTTTTTTTTTTTAATGAAACTCCAAGGTGAGTGGATGAAAAATGGGGGAAAAGATAAATTAATTTTGGAATCTAGTTTGGTTTTGGTTTGTATACATGAAAACATAGCCCCCATTGACTTTAGTTACTGCTCTGAACACTCAGCTTTTTCTCAT
Source organism: Galbula dea (assembly GCA_013399015.1). NCBI lineage: Eukaryota > Metazoa > Chordata > Aves > Piciformes > Galbulidae > Galbula > Galbula dea. The sequence goes on along the minus strand of VWZX01003224.1, from coordinate 1,862,712 downwards.
GTCAGGAACTATGCTGATAACCAAGGAAATGAGGAGCTTTCAGATAGTCATATGCAAAGTTTGCCTGGTGTGCAAGGAGTTCTGGAGCTGCAGGACAGATTCCAAAGCAGCATTTGAACTCCAGGGACCATTTATCCACACCACATCTTCTCTTTGTCCTCAGCTTTAAGTCCTGGACAGCTGATCAAGTCAGTCCTCACCTCTGCTCTGTAAAATTCCATCCAGTCCTTATCTTCTTGCTTGGCAATGCTAGGCCCTAGCAAATCCAAGATACCTGACTGCACACATCAGCCCCATGCACAGCTCATTCCCTGGACCAGTGCTGTTATCCTCTCCTTGCTGCCTTTCTCCTGTGCCACCTCAGGCAGGATCAGCTCCAAGCTCTGCTTGTGGGTACTTCCCAGGTCTCCCGGCCTTGATGCTTCCTTCCCAGCTCCCTTCAAAACTCTCCCTTCAGCACCAGTGTTCACTCCCCATTTCTACTGTTGATTTAAACCTCTTGCCCTTCCTCCTGCCACCTCCAGGGTCAGTTTCCACCATTTTGAAGCTCCTTCTCCCCAGCAGCTTCCTCTTCTCTCCAAAATGCCAGCCATGGGATGCTCGCTGGAAACCAGGATGTGTCCCCCACTCAGTTCAGATCTCAACCTGAAGCATATCCTGCCACAGAGCCTCATAACAACAGCATGGGAGGAAAAATTACCTGAAATTTGGACTGGCATGTGCTCAAGGCAGATAAAATCATTGGGGACATTAGCTGCTGAAATTGTGAAGGTTTCTGTTGAACATGTGTGAGCTGCAAACCTTCAAAGGCTGGCCTCTGTCTGAGCTAACTGTGGCAGAATTTGCTGAAGGAGTGTAAAAGAGAGAGCCCTTTTAGAAAGACCACTTCCTCCCTCCTCCCCCCACACCTCCTGACTGCAAAGACCAAATCCTCCCTCCAAACCCCTTTGACCTGAGCAAGAAACACATTTCACTTCTATCCTGTATCTGAAAAGTACAGCCATGTGTGCACCCATGCACCTAGTAGAGCCAGACAGCGCCAAATGGAGCTGAACCCAGAAGTTACAATGAGCAGAAATCAGAGCTTTGGAATGAGGTGTGCAGACAGCTCTAATAATACCTGGAGCCACCAGCCTCACCCACAATAACTGATTTCATTTGGAGAAATCTATACCAAAACTGTTTGGGTGAAGCCTACAGTAAACAGCCTTTTGTTTTATCCTCCTCCTGCCCGTGTTAATTGTGACAGATCATTGTAATCTGGGAACCTGATAGTTAGGAGAGGAATTACAGCCACACCAGCACCTAGCTTTCATCTGACTTCTTTTGCTCTTTGATCTCTTTAGCTGGCTAATTAAGAAGCTTGAATCAGCAGCCTGCTGAAATAGGTTGTGCCTTTTTCTGTACCTGTGGCCCTCAGGACCCTCCAGTGTAGTCTCATTCAGTAAGAAAAGCATTACTCGTAAGGCTTCCAGCTCTGTTCATTTAGGTAACCATATGAATGTGTGCTGTGTTCTGCCACGAACCCTCCTCTTTCTGCATTTCCTATTTTGAGATGAATTGAGGGTGGATAAAATAAGCCTTGACATCACATTTTGCAAAGGAAGCAAAAGCACTCCTCCCTAAAATCTACATAAATGGCCTTTTAAGGTGACTGCTGAATTAAATTCCTGAATGATGAAATCAAGAGGCAGGAGAAGGTTCCTGTTTCCGAAAAAGAAAAATCTGCAGGAACATAAAATAAAACGAAAAGCAAAACAAAACCCACCCAATAGTGTGAGTGCAGAGCTGAGAGCTGAATAGGAGCTGTTTACACTGACTCAGTAAAGATACTTTACCCAGCTTTGGTAGTAATGCAGCTTCACAGGCTGAAGGGAAATGGGGATATACATATTCTGAGCCTGCTAAGCTTCTCTAATGTAAGACATGTGCATTTAGTTGAAGTCCTGAAATACCTCACTAAGAAGAAAGATAACTGAAACCCCAAGCACATCTTTCTGTTTATCATACATTACATATTTCTGACATACTTTAAGCAGTATTGACATCAGTCTTCATATATATAGTATGCCTGTAAGGTATGCAGCTAAAACCAAGTTTCAGTGAAGACCTAAAATACCTTTAAGACAGAGTAAAAATAATCTCATTAGGGGAATGGGGCACGTCTGGACATTCTCAGGATAGCAGCTCTACTCGAGCACAGCCTGTCCTTCTACCCTTGCAGGGGGAAATCACAGTAAATCAAACTGCCCTGAAACACAGAAATTAAACAACCTCCCTGTAATCTTGAAAAAAAAGTCAGGGACTTCTGTGAAAGCTGTAAATTTCCTAATGCTCAGGAGGTCACTAGTTGTTGATTAACACTACTGAAGCACTTTTCTGTCATTTTTCACAGAGATATTGCAGAAAGACAAGAACACAATGGACATAAAATCTAGTTCCACTTTTATTTTTTCCCCCATCTTATACCTGCTGCTTCAGTGTAACTCCAAAATCTGTGTCTCCACTAATATCTTCTATTCTTGGGACTTCCCCTGTGGCTGGACTGTTGACAGCAGTATGAGTTGTAGCACATGAAAGGTGCTGTTAGGTGTTGGTATTTTTTTCATTTTATTACTACATCAACTAGGCTTTAAGTAAGGTGAGACCACACAGTGATAAAACACTGATGTCTTATCTTAATTGTTCTCAGTGTTTCTACAGGCAATGGTGCTGCACCGTGTTAGGTCAGGGTGGCTATTTTAGACAAGCCTACATCTGCAGGAAGAAAGGGAATGTGATGCCTCTGGAGGGATTTTTTTTTTTAAGATAAATGAAGCAGAAAGCAGTGATTTTCCGTTTTTAAATGTAATTCCTCCCACTATCACAGATTTACAGGTGGTAAAAGAATTACTTGGACAGTTCAAATAGGGAATGAAGAAGGAGCTGAACGATGCCTTGAAGACTTTCACTACAGGTTAGTCACATCAGTGGACTAGAAGGATGTTAGGGCCAGATTGTGACAACAGGCAGGAGAACACTGCAGTTAAAGCTACTTTCTGTGTCCTAACCTGTAGCTAACACTGAACTGGATGTCTCAGCAGGGTATGCGACAGCACTACACTCTCTCAGCTTCTGTTTTCTCTTCTCTTTATCTACTAAAAGAGTGAAATATGACTTTTGGCCCCTACATATATTTTATCCATAGCAACCACAATGCTTACCTCAGATTTGCTAAAACACAAGTCTTTAATTTAGAACAAGGAAGATGGATCTTCCTTCTGACCCTCTACTGCTGAGCTTGACCAACTTTTAGAAGTAAGCATCTTTGTCAGCATCAGGGTTTCCTGATGACCCTTCTCATCTTAGAGCCTCCAAACTCTGGCTTAGCAATCCATGATCTTTGCTGGCAATCACTGGGAAAGTGCTGAAGAAAAATTGTTGAGTGATGACTCACTCTACCACAGTTTGGTTGCTTTATCATTTTCTAATGCTGCAGATGGGAAGATATTTTCTATTGTGAGAGGCTTGTTTTCCTGCTCCATAGGAACAATGATCCATAAGGATTTCCTGAGGAATGACTTCTCCTTAGAATGTGTGAGATTTCTTGTCTCTTAACTCCTGGAAGGCTAATTGAATTAACCATCACCCAGTTACTTATTACCTTCCTGTTCCCTCTCACCTTGTCAACACCTACTTTAATGCAGAGAATTCCTGATAGGACACAGGCAGTGGGAAACAGGGTGTGACTAATGAAAAGCTTTCAGAAACCAGCAGTGGAGTAACAAATGCATAGAACTGGGCTAGAGCAATCAGGTGCCACATGTGGACAGCAGTGTGGGGGACTGCACATGGAAGGGAGCAATGCTGCAGTCAGTCCTGTCTTTGGCTGACTTCAGTGTGAACTCCAGCTTGGAACGGCCAAAACTGATGACAAGAGTCACAGCAGAGGACTTCTTTCTTCTCTGATCAGAAACAGTACTGGGGCTTCTTAGGAAAGCAAAGAGGCAACAGCAGTCAAGGTTTATCAGGTCAGGCAGAAGGCCCAAAGCCACTACATTCTTCTTTTATTTACAGCCTTCATCGAGGATTCCTCTCCTCTGATGACTGCAGATTGTAACATCTCACTGCAGGCACAGCTGGCTAGTTTGGGTTGCTTACAGACAGAGCTGCACCTGCTAGGCTAGATGTTAAGAAAAAAGACTTGTTCTGACAGATACAGGGAGATTGTCCAAGTCAGTGATGGACTGCATACCCAAAGGAGTTTGCTATGACCATCCTGTGTGGCCTCCTGTATTGACCATCCATTCAGTTCCTGTTGGGTAACAGAAGTTCTTTTAAGATGACAGTAAACCTAAAGAAATTACTCTGATATGTTGGTGAGCATGGGTAAATATGTGTGTGTGCCTTGAGGTTGGTGGGGTAGAAAAGATGTCAGTCACACTGCATAGCTCACCATTGTCCTTTTCTCTGATCCCAGGAGGCTGGGAGAAGCAGCTGTATTGCAGGGATGCCAACCGTCAGCAAAATACAGCAATTGTTTTATGATTTTAACGCTCTTCTAATTTATTTACCAGGGGCATGTGTAATGCTCAGTGAAAGCCAGTTTGCTGAGAAGAAAAGTCTTAAGAACACCCTTCCCTTTGCTAATGTCTTATTTCTTATTAAATACAATTTTTATGTTTTAGAAAATCAAAGCTTTAATTTAGAACCAAAACCAACAAACAACTGGGGGCAGAGAGTGAAGTAACTCCTCAGCCAGATCTCATCTTCATTTTCTAATTTCTTGCCTCAGGAAGGATGGGGACCCCATTGCCCAGGGAGTGTATAGCCCTGTCCCAAAGACTCACATGCTGAAGGGTGAATGGCCTTTTGTGTAATCATATCTGAAGGAGTTATGAACTCTACACAAATGCAAGAAAGCTGCTGGTTTGACATTTTGCTAGTTCAGGTCCTGCTACCTCCTTTGTGTTTATGTACAGGTATCTGTGATGGCTGGGACCACACAGCGAGAGCTGCCAACCACTGTACCAAGTGGAATTAATTGCAGCATAGGGGCCCACTGTGGAGCAGATAAGAGAGACCTAGAAAAGCAACAGTGGCTAGACAGCATTAGATAAATGGTGGTGAGAAAGCCTGCCTTGATAGCACTAATGTAGCTATGTTTCCTGAAAAGAGAGCAAGAAATTCCCCAGTGTAGACAAACTTCGTGTTGGCCAAAAAGCATTCTGAATTCCTCAACAATCAGGCAGGAAGTGGTAAAATCCATCAGACAAAATTACCAATATGTTATTTTTTCCAATATCAGAAATATATTTTAGGTCATAACTATTAAGAAAAACATTTTGTGGCCAATCAGATTTATTTTTTCAGCTATACAAAATTTGTTGGTGATGTACAGTAAATGGAATTTCTCTACACAAAAATGTATTTTAAGAACATTGTTTCAGTATTTTACCTTATAGGTTACCCATAAGCACTCCCTGCTCTTTCAAATGTTGCACAAACAGCAATTATGTTTTAGTGTTTTCACACTAATGAGTATGAGTCAAGTAATGAGGCAGAAAAGCAGAATTATAATAACCATGGGGTTTGTGCTGCCTGTTAACAGCAAGAGTTTTTAGCACAACTCATACAAAACATATAAGGTAATTTCTAATTTAATTTCACCACTTTGTGTGATTACTTTTGTTTAGTTTCCTCCACGACTGAAGTCGAAGTACTTAGCTTGCTTTGCTGGGCCATTCTGAGAACCTCCTACCAAGATTTCCTCTTGTCTCCAATTTAGAGGAGCTCTGTCTTTTCTCTGATGAGTGGAAGTAAGACCCAACTGGTGCTGCTGTCTAAGTTCAGTCAGCAGAGTAACTGCAATTCCTTCCAGCTCCTTTGCTTGCAGATCAAGAGGAAGGAGGATGCTAGCATAATAACTTCTCCCCATTGTGCCCCAGAGGTTAGGCACCTTGCCATATACAGATGTTATCAAAAATGGAATCATTTTATAAATAAACTGTGAATTAACAGCAGTCTGGATAAATGTGTGCTTTGGTTCAAGACCGATGTATTCCATTCTCTGAGAACATTCTCTAAACAAACTGGATGTTTTCATTTTGTACTTTGTTATGATTTATCACATAGTGATTTATTTAAGTCTATCAATGCTCTCTCTTCTATTTGCTGAACCTTAGATATGGAATTAAAATATCCTTGGCTGCACAGTCTTCCCTCTGTTCGAAGGAGAAGCCGTGTAGCTATCACAATGGATTAAGACATCCTACATTAAAAGCCTGTGTCACACTCACAACGGTGTGCATTTATGCAACAAGACACCAGCAGCTAATGGGTCTGTCTGAGATATTAAGTTGAATGGACACTTTTTTTCATAGCTGTGGTAATTATGAATATTCTGAAAGAGGCTTCTTTGCCAATTGGAGCCCAAGAAAATTGAATATTGTCCTCCTGCAAAAAATTCTCTGCATGCATTCAGATGCCTTATTCCACTACATACCACCACAAAGAGCAGCAACTTGTTTAAGCACTGGAAGTTACATGCACATACAGTAGATATTTGGCAGGTCCACAAATACTCCTTTAGCCTGCTCTCTGTCAAAGGCATGGTCTCAAGCTAAGAACTTCCTCCATTTATCTGCTATGGACAGCCCATAGCACTACTAGATCCACAATCATAACAATTCAACAATCTCCAGTTCTTTCACACAGAATTACAACAGCCACCTTTGCTCTCTGGACTCAGCCACAACTGAGTTGTGGGGTGATCCACCCATCCACAGGGAAAGGGTTTTTTCTGGGGGACATCCCCCAAAACATCAGGACCAAAGTCTCAAGTGTCACCAAGGAAACTTTTTTCTAGAACTAGGATTTTCCAGGAAAGAATATTAAGGTGTTGAAGCATATTCACAATTAAAACCAACCGCAGTTACTAAATATATCAACTTTTATTTGGGATTTAGTTATGCCTTAAACCATTTATTTACTGTCTAGTTATGATTCATGTAACTATATATTGCTGCCAAATGAATTCCATTACCATGGGGATGTATGCAGACATTTTAAATATCTGAGAAAAATACAAATACTAGAAAAACACCAAGAAATAAGTTGATATAAAATGGGAGATTGTTTAACTGGAATTAAATAAACTGAATATTTGGATTAACTAGTCAACACAACAGTACCTGCATGAGCCACATAATAATATGGTATAGGTAGAACAATACTATGATTCTTTTTGCAATAAAAGGAGTCAAACCACTTTTTAAACAAATATCGTGTAGGAAAATATTTGCTTTCTACACATCTAAACCCTCTTTCAGTAACATTACATTCCCCAGCTAGATATTTCAAAGAAATTAAAACATGCAGCAAGTAAGTAAGTAAGTAAGGGAGTGTCATGTCCAATAGACTATTTCTATCACAGCGTCTTTGGTGAAGAGGATTAACACCTGGAAAAGGGCATGGGCATCACAGATACTCCTGTGTTCACAAAACATGAAGTCATGCAACCAGGCATTCCATGTATAGGAAAAAAAGTGAGTTTATTTAACATATTTTATAACAGGGGTATTCATATGCACTCTGTGGAGCACAAGATTAACTATCAAAAAGTGCTATCAATGTATAACTGAGCAGCACATGCTCCGCATAAATTCAACCACAGATTTAACCATGGTTTTTACAGAACACTGGGCATTACGTTAGACTGTTAGGAAAGAAAAGAAAAAGAAATGTTGGCAAGGAGCTTAGGAACATCCTGGGTAAGAAGAGTCTGCACTGCTAGTTAGTCCAAGAAGGACATTTAATGACCCCATGATCTAGAAGTGGGAACAAACTGTTGTTTCATCAAATATATCTATGATAGTATGCAAACAAACCACAACCTTCATTTTTCTACACTTACATAGATCATACGGTTTGCTTTAAAATGTATACACTGAAAGAATTGAGCCCAAAGTTGGGCTCTGTAATAAGCACATAATTTCTTCAAAAACTCTCTAACTTACTGTTATTACAACAAGAAAAGAACTTTTCTTATCTGGAAGACCAATAATATGTCTTGGGTTGTGCTAATGGATCTACTTTGAAATAAGCTGTTAAATATTCTTGGCTTATATGGTGGATTCATCATCAAAAAGACCATTATCTTCCATTATGAATCCCAAGTGTCTACATAACAGATTCTTTCACAACTGTGCTCTATTTCTAGTATTGCTCAGTCATCATAACAAAATCACAAAGTACTGTTCTCCTTATGCAAAGAAGTTCAGCATGATGTAATTCAGAAAGCAAACATGAAAAAGCAATTTGAATTAAGTTTCAGCATTTTCCTTGACATGTTACATTTTTAATTTCTTTTTTCACACTACACACCTATAATTTAACTAGCTGGATTGAACTATAATGTGCTTTAAGTGTTTCTATACTATATATATATATATATATATATAAGTAGGAGATTGCATAACTCTTAAAACCAATTGCAAAATTCCCAGTATCATCAGTGGATCTAGGCTTCGGGCAGTTCAATATGTAAACAAGAACCAGTCCTTACATGTGGCTTAAGGAAAAAAAAGTTTGGTTTTGTTTTTTTGTTTCTTTTTACTTATTGGTAAGTGTTTAATATCACCTTTTATTGCAAGGGACAAGTAAGCAGCTCTAATGGATTAACTGGAACTGCATATATAGGTAGGTTCAGCTTAATGGCTGCTGCTAGATAAACTATCACCAAAGCCTAAAAGACAGGTACAAATAAGCCATCCTCTGACAAAAGCAGGAGATAAAGCCAAGTAGTGAGCTGTAATGATTGTATTAATTGATTCTAGCCCAAGTGTTCAACAACTGGTTTTAGGCTAGAACCTAGCAGACAAAAGCTCATGGAATATCTGAAACCAAAAAGTGCAACTGAATATCTCAAACGTGACTTTGAGGAAGCATAGGGTTGATATTCTGGTGCTGAGGCACCAATAAATTTGCTTACAGAAAGCAGCTGGTCAGAAACATCAGGAAGGATGGTCTAGCTATCTTGGATAAGTTACATGTATATGCATGCCAGATTAGACATTCATGGAGGTTCAAGTCCTCTCTCTGAAGTGCTGCGCTCCTGATAGTCCCGATAAGAAATTAATTTTGCTTAATTGGTTCATTTCAGTGCCAGTCATGTGCAAGCCAGAGTAAGTGCAGCAGTGAACTCAAGACCTGCCCACCCAGAGGAAGCAGGGTCCAGGCTGGTCTGATTTGTGGTAAGAAAAGAGAGACTTCTAGCTTTGGGTGAGTTTGAAGAGGACTCCAGATTGTAGGTAGCCCAGGAATTGTTTTAGAAGCTAAAGTCACATTTTCACAGGTAAAAGAAACAGAACAAAGTGACAAACTCATTAAAATATCAATAAGCAGCACCAACTGCAACACTTCAGTTCATTAACACCTGAGGCCTAATGTCAGGTATTAAGACATACTATCACCTTAGTGTTTGCAAGGACAAAGCCTGATTCAATGTTCTCAGGGGGGATGTAGATACCCTTTAGCTGGAAAGGAATAACCGGAAAATACAAAGTCAAACTCCTGGGACTACAGTGGCACGGGGTACACAGTACTTCTTGCCTATCAGAATCTGTCATTGAAAACAATGTTCTGATATGAGTAAAGATAATAAAGAGCTAACTACTGCAATTCTCTTTACATACAGAATTAATCTGGTTTCATTCTGTAATTTTCTTATTATTTATTCTATAATACTTTGCTTCTGTCTAGCATTTATGCAGGAAATTAATTTTAAGGTCATTAATTCATTGTAAGAAAAATTATTTTTCTTTTGCAGGGCATAACACCTTCCTTAAATAAAATGTAAGAAAACGTCACATCATATTACATGCCTAAATATTTTTTCTCTAATGTAATATGCAAAGTGTAAGAGCAATACCTTACGCTAGCTAGGAAGCACTTGCTAGTGTAAACGGGCAGTGAGCTCAACTCCTCTGGCTCTCACAGTGGTGACAGGGTCAGCAGAGCCTCTATGCCCACCGGGTTCTGCCCAGACACAACGGTTCATTGGTATATGTTCAGCTGCAGCACTGCTTATTAATGATTACACATCTGGGTATATAGAAAGCCTCTGAAGGATTTACCAAGACCTGCCCAACCCCAGTGGGGTTTACTTATTAACAAATAAACAAACGGAGAACTGGAATTACAGAATATGTGCTGCGCACAATCGCCTTGCTCCTGGTCACCCGAGCAGTCACCACTGCTGCCTGCCAGCAGAGGGGTGGAAGGGTGAGAGGAGCTTTTGCTTAAGGCTCTGACTCCCTGGAGTAGGAAAAATATCTTTCAATCTGGAAGCTCACTGGCTTGTGTTTGTGAATGTTGTACAAACAATGTAGTAGATGGTGTGTTTCTCAAACAGCTTAACTTTACTGGGAATCTGATGTGTTTCCCCAGCCACAAGTCCTTCACAAGGGTGAAAAAAACTACCATAAAGTTTGTATCTCACCTCCCTTAAGGAAACAATCATTACTGGTACATGAGTACATGACTATGGGCAGGGCTGCCTTCCTGCTTCTACTGATCTATATTCCCCACTACACAACTGTAACTGCACAAAGCAACCATTTTCTACCTTAAACAATAAGTGCATGTGTGTGCCTCTCACAAGGATCACATCATTGGGTTGTAAGCTATCAAAGCCTCTTTCTTTAGATAATTGAAGTAATGGATGTATACCAGGACGATACAGTAAACACACTACAAAACAAGAGATGCTGTATTTTTTTCCCATAGCAATTGGGAATTTCAATTCAATAGAAGCCTGTGTTCATAAATTTTACAGCATTTTATAAGCATGTGCTGATGAATATAGCTCTTTCTTATGGTTGCAGAGCATTTTTTTAAACAGCAAATGGCAACACTTAAAAAGGGGCCAAAAGGTATACAATTTACATTGCTTCCTTTGCATATTTGTAGAATAATGTTGTAGATGGCAGCTGTGATAGCAGCAACAAGGATAGTTCGTTACTGTGCTGCTTGTGAGCTTGCAAGGGTTTTCTGTTTCATGACAGCCCTCTACTGAAGAGAAGACTCAGAATCAATAAAAGTGCCACAAATACAGGCCTGATTCTGAAAACCTTCATTCAGACGAGTGGCCCTACTGACTCAGTACGTCTCAAAATAGGAAAGGGTTCATGGAAGACACATCACGGCCCAATCAGATGTGACACCAGATGCCTCATACCATTGTTATCATTTGTATTATCATTGTGCAAAATGGCAGCGTTTACAAAAAGATTATCCAATGTGAAGGGCAACAGATGTCCAAGAGGCAACAAAGTCCAAAGACAGGAAACATTTCTGGTCAGCATATCAAGCAGAGGTCAAAAAGTGGTCAAGATTCTAGTAGGCATTACTGCAAAGCTGAGATTGAAGGGTGGCTTTGAAGGAAGATACTATGCTTATTGTTTAGCGTTGAGCATCCTCAGCCTCCTATCTTGCAAGAGCTAGATTGTTTACAGGAGTGGGAGTTTAGGACTTTGCCTATTTGGTATAATGAAGCTGGTTGTTTTGGCAAGGGATTGCTTGGTATGCAAAGATCTGTTACACTTGCACAGCATCTCAGAAGGATGCTGCATACATTGGACTGATTGAGCAAGCACAATTCAGTCTGGAGATGCACCACACGCCCTACAAATACAGGAGGTGCTGGAGCTGCCGTGCAGGAGCAAGTCCACAGGGTACAAGCACAGTAATTCTGCCACATCCCATGCTAGAGCTAATGCAATGTACCAGCTCACCTAGTGAGTCATGTCTGCTTGCATTAAAAAAAAACCCAAATAAAATAGTCTTCATATGTCTCACTGGCAAGAAGACACTGAAACTGGCCAGGCTGGTTGGGAACCAACCTCGCGGCAGCCCTAGTTAGCTGGTTTTGTAAATAAGGTGAGTGAATTTTGTTTCTGTGTCTGAAGACAAGAAGGACATAGACAGGCTGTGAGTTAGGAGTTCAGGTAGGGTTCTACATTTAAGTTTGCAAAGCTTTTTATTAATTTCACAGAAAGAAGTCATAACATTGTATGTTCTTTCAAAAGAATCATATAAACTTAATCTAAAGAATCTTGAAATGTACTTATCAAGTTCAGTTCTTTAAAGTTTTGTGACAGATTTAGTGAAATCTTTTTCTTTTGAAAGAAGAACAGCAGATCACTACAGGCATGGAAAACTTTGGATTTATTATATCATGCACAGAACACAGTATTCTTCAAACCTCAGGGACCCATTTGCATTTGCTTTATGTCTTTTCAAAATGAACACAATTTTGCAGAATCTTCCTAACCCTGTAAATTAACGTATGAAAAGAGAGCACCCCCCCACTGGCTATTCAGGAGAGAGAGAAATGGGACATTAACCTCACATAAAACCCACTGGCTTGCATCTTGCTTCCTCATTAAGCCTGTGCCAGTTTTGCACTAGATTACAAAGGTATAAGCTCATTTTTGTTTTTCTAATGTTTTTCACCACATAACGTCTTACTTAAAAGGAAATTACTTAAAAAGCATTTTTCCCTTTTTGAAGATATCCTCATCAGTTACATACTATTTTCCCAACATTGCATATCTGAAAACCAAGATAAATGTTTTTGAGCAATCTGAAGCCCCTACTACAAGAGGGAAAACACGTAGTATTTGTTTTCCCACAATGTATTTTTATGGGAGGACACTGGGAACCATGTATTGTGTTCAGTGAACAATTTCAGTGGTGTAAAATGTCCCTTTTTGGTATTCAAATAAACACAAAAGTGCTGCAGCTATATCTCACTGCCATGGACATTACCACCTAAGCCAACCAAAATAAAAAAAAGGTTTTCTTACCTCATCCATTGTGAAAGACACAGATTTACGAGATCATATTTGGCAGTCCTGTGACCAACAATAATAAAAGTCTCTTTCCCTTGGGCATCCAGGAACCACAGCATACTGTAGCACTTCCAGTTCTTAAACAGTGCTGAACCACATTGTGCAGGGCTGCATACCTTTCTGAAAAGATGATGAGTTTTCCTTGTTGTCATAAAAACCATCAAAGGCATCCCAAAAAAGTCAGATATTAGATGAGAAAGAACAGGATGGAAATCAGCGAGAAACAAACATAAACTTTGTGTCTTCATTGTTGCTCCCATCTGCCTTGCTACAGCTCTACCTACAGAAATAGTGCATTATTGAAAGTTTCCCTTTTGTTGCTGAAACAAATATTGCTCTTTTCATCCTCCTAGTAGTAGGGCATGATCTTAAAATGCACTCTTAGTAATGGCAGAAACAAATGATATGATAGCAATAAATTAATGTACTTCATATATTCATGTGCCAAGTATCTTTCCCTATTAGAAGAGCGCACTGTGCCTTGTGTGAAGAAAAGATGAGGAATGGACCATACTCAGAAATCCGTAACACAAAAGGAAGTATGTTAAGTTTCAAATCATGCATGGTAAACACAGTTCTCCAATTTTTCAGTTTGGGCATAAAATAACCCAGAGTTTGAAAGGCTCCAAAGATACCTGCCCCAAACATAAGAAGGAAATATGTTGAGACCTGTACAGGAATAAGAAAGGCAAGTCATTTTTTTCTGCCTCTCTTGGAGCCTATCCTTTCCCAGCATCACTTCTTTACACAGCACAAGTTTACCCTGACTGAGCAGCATTTCAGAGGAGACAATAACTCAGGGTCTCTGGGACACGATACGCCAGCCCAAGCAGTGGGGCCTTGTCACTAGGACTTCTAGTGCTACACACCTTCGGCTTCCTAGAATGATCCCATTCGATGCCTGCATTGAAATTTTTTTGTTTGTTTGTTTGTTTTGTAAAAAGTGTTCTCATTCATGCAAGGGTACGCGGGCACCGAACTATCACTTGCTGATAGCAAGAAAGGCCCAGCTTCGGGCCCACTGCGGGCCTGACGGTGGGGAAATGACCAGGTCACAGTACCTTCACCTCCTTGCCGCAGAGCCCATACCCGCCAGCGAGGACAGAAGGCGCGCCAGCAAGCCTCTGCACTCCTCGCCCCGGCGGAGGTGGGCGCCCGTGTTAGCCGCTGGGGCCCACAGCAGCGGTGGGGAGCGGCTCCGTGAAGGAGGCGGCGGTTATGAATGGGACCTAGACTCATTCGGGGGAGGGCACATCAGAGGAGAGCCTGGCGCCAACTCGCCGCGGCGGGGCTCCCCCATCCTCGGGTCCCCTGTCTTGCCGGCCTCTCATACGCCAACTGTGTGAGCGAGCGGGCGGGCGGAGGGAGCGTAAAGGGCCGCAGCGCTTGGTCAACTAGGCGAGGCGCGTACGGACTAGCGAAGCTCAGAACGGGAGAAGGCGCGGGCGTTGCACAGCCTCGTTCTGCCCATCAAAGTCCGCAGCCACCTTTGTTTCGGGCAAAGCCCGGCGCGGGGCTTTCGCGCTCCTGAGCGTGCCCGGTTTCAAAATGGCCGCCGAGCGGTCCCTTTTTTCTCTGTCAAGGAGTGGGAGGAAATAGCAGTCGGATCCCGGGCGGGGAGGGGCGGCGGTAGAAACGTGGGGACCGCGGAGAGCCGCACGCTGAGGCGGAAGCTGCTGCCACTGCGTGCTTGGGGAGGTGGGCAGGGAGCAAGCGTGTGCGGAGCGGGGCGGAGGCGGCGAGGGAGAAAGAGGAGGAGCAGGCGCAGGCGGCGGCGGGAGGAGCGGAGCTGAGCCGAGCTGAGCCGCTAAGTCCGTCCGTCCGCCAGAGCGGGCGCGCGTAGGCGCTTGTGCGGAAGGGCCGCGGTCCCTCGGCGGAATCGGCGTAGGGGGCGTTGGAGAATCGCCGCCGGTTTGGCTGGCGAGAGGTGTGCGGGGAAGAGGGGACGGCCCGCTTGGTGCCGCCGCGGCTGAGGGAGGGCGGCCAGCCAACCGGAGCCCAGCGGCAGCGACACCGCTGCCACCGGCCAGCGCCATGGGTGAGTCTCCAACCCGGGGCCGAGGCGTGGGGACCGTGACAGTTTGAGGCGGGAGCCCGCGGCCGCGGGGTCTCCATGATGGGTGGGCTGGGAGGAGGGAGCGGGGTGGGAGAGGGTGCGGCGGGCACCGCCGAGACCCCGCCATCCCGGCGGCGGAGAGCGGTAGCCTCGCCGCGAGGCCCCTAGTCTTTCTCGCTGCTCCACGCCTTCCTTCTTCTCAGATGCGGCTGTATCCCCCCTCGCCGCCACCATCCACCCCCCTCCGCAGTCACTTCCTGCCTCGCCGAAATTGTATAATGCCTGCGCAGAGCTGGGGAGCCAGGCGGCGAAAATGCCGGAGATATTTCTTCTCCCTCGCTTTCTTCCCTTCTTTCCCTACCCCCCCCCCCCCCCCCCCCCCTTCCTCCC
>VWZX01003224.1:1685976-1847342 GCA_013399015.1 Galbula dea | reverse complement strand
CCCCCCCATCCCTATTCCTCCTCCTCTTTTCTCCTTTTGCGCCCAAATTTGGGAGGGAGGAATTTGATGCAGGAATTAAAGCAGTCTTCAGATATGTGGGAGAGGAGCGGGTGGGACCCAAATCACGACGCCGAGGGGAGGAGGAGGAGGAGACAGGGGAAAGGGAAGGGGGCGGCTAAGCGCGGGTGGGTGCGTGTGTGGCAGCGGCTCAGGGCCGAGGGCAGCGCGCCGTGCTGGCTCGCCAGTCGCCTAGCCGCATCTCTGCCTCTTTGCTTTTTTAAATTCTAGGCCTCTGGTGTTTTGGGTTTTTTTGTTGTTTCCAACCCCCTCCCCTCCATGAGGGTTTTATGCCGCTCGGGTCTGGTTTTTATTTGCCTCCCGCCGGGGCTGTTCACCGCCTCGGCGGGGCGCCCGGTCCGCGCTTGCCCCGGCCGGCTCCGGCCCCTGCGGCAGGACAGGGCCTCGGCTGGTCTTTGTTAAAACATATCGGAAAAAAATTTAAAAATTAGAGTTCACCAGCAGCTTCCCTCCCCCCCCCGAAATCTGTGTGTAGTGCTTTATGAGTAGGTTCTGCGTGATTCCCCTTGGCTTAGCGAACCGGTCTTGCAAAGTAAGCCGGAGGGTTGTTTAGTGCTTTGGGAGGGTGGCTGGGGAGAGAGGTGGTTGTGTATGGAGATTCTTAATGGATAACATAAGGAAAAGCAGTTAAACTTATTTTAGTGTGAAGTTGTTGACTTCACGCTGAAGCAGTTATGTACAAATGTAATTCTGTGAAAGACAACGTTCAGGAATCTTCTGTGTGCAGTTTGTGTGCTGCCTCCTGCAGATGAAACATCAATGAACAGAAAGAAGACTGTCAGAAGTACCCGTTCGCTGTTTTTTCTTGGCAGTTGGAATCTTTCTCTGACTGACAGTGGCTTTAGGTTATATTCAGTGAAAGAAGTGCTTCCATATGTAGAAACACCTATGATCTGTGCTAATATTGGTACTAAAAAAATGTTAGCATTTTTTTAATATGCAGGCTCAGCTCTCATGAAAGTTAGATGGGCCACTGCTGTATATCTTGGCTGAAAGGTAGACCATACCTTCTTATGCAGAATTTTTTTTTTTTTTGTAGTGGTAGCATTTCAGTGCTAAGGGGTAACTTAACTTTTGACTAGAACTTTGACCGAGATATGAAACTAATATTTTTGTAAACTATTTCTCCTTTATAATTCTGTCTCTATGTATTTAAAAGTTCTTGCCTGCTGAAATGTTAGGAAATTGGGGAAGATGTATTTTTGTGTAATATTTAACATCTTTCACTTCATACTTACTTAGTTGGTAATGTTTGTGTCTTGTTTGCTTTGTGAGATTACTAGCATCTTCAGCTAGTGACTTGTCTACATAAGAGCATTATTTCCTCCTAGCTTTGGATGACTCAGTTTTTTAAGCTGACACACAAATAACAAAAACCAATAAATAGATTTTTTTATTTAGGAGAGCAGGTTTCAAAAACCCACACCTTTAAATGTCAGTTATTGCCTTATCTGTGTTGAAACCTGAATTGAAATGCAGGAACATCACCTGGTGCATTTGCTATTATGGAAGAAGGGGTTGCTACTTAGTCATTCTGAAATTGAAGCAAGTGCACCCAGAACTGTGCATATCAGTCTATGCTGATAAACATTTCATTCAGCTTACCCGCAAGGTCAAGCGACTAGTCTCAGTTAAAATGGTCCTTCAGATGTATACTCAAGGTGATAAACAAATGTGTGTTTTGTGTATATGAATAAAAACTTGATTGTTTGTCTTACACAGAAATAAAGGGTCAGACTTGTCTTCTTTGTAAGCTAAAATACAATAGATTTTCCTTTCTTATTACATACAAATGTCTAAACGTGCACAGTAGAGCTCCTCTGTTTTTATTGTAGCTGGCTGGCACCTTAGTGGTACTTCATTACTCTCTTCCATGAGTCAGGTTCATACTTGTCCTTTAATTTCTTCAGTTCTAGTAGCTCAGTGCTGCTGTGGTGGTGCTTTTAATACTGTCTTAAAATATCCATTAAGACAACAAATAGATGGCTACAGATTCAAACCCTCATTTTAAACATAAAGTTAGTGAAGGGAGATCTGCCTTGGAGAAGGAGTAGGAGAAAGGTTTCTGCTCAGAACTGTAGTGTGACATATATTTTTAGCTTTAATTTATTGCCAGACTATTCACTTAGCCTGTCTAGACCAGAGATGTGTTATGTATGAACAAGGTTCTGTTTTCTGTGACTTGGTGCTCTAGCTCCTGAAATAAGCTAGTTAATTACAAATGTGTTGTCTGTAATTAGAATGGCATTTAGTCACCATTTAAGTAGTTTAGTTTAGTCTTGTTTAAATTGGTAATTCAAATTCAGGGTAGTGTTAAACTGTAGGCGGTCACAAAATATTCCCTAGGCTGATTTGAACATATTGGATTGATGTTTATGGAATAAATGTCTTACAGAGGTGGGGATGGTCACATAGGTGAGGTAAAGACATTTCTCAGCTGTTGAGGGCCAGAAACTGGGTTCACAGAAACCAGAGACTTCCTGTTCATCTTGCCAGAGGGAGGTTCACCCATGTCAGAGGTGAGTCAAATTGGACTTCTTTTTTCAGCCAGGTTTTTCCAGGTTTAAGAGTTGCTTTGTGGTAGCTCTGTAGTGTCATCAGGTAGCTCTTTTCTGTTAGTGTTTGGGGTTTTTATAGGAAAGAATCAAATCAATATTTACTTGCATAACTTGCAGTTTTGATTTCTGCTTTCGTTTAATGCAGCTGTCCTGCAAAAACAGGTGTGTGCTGCATTGCATGGCTCTGAAGCTACTCTTAAGTTGTGACGTTCTTTATATTGCATTAAAAATCAAAAAGTAACCGGTAGGCTTATAAGCACCTCTGAAGACAGTATGTATCCCCTTTCCTTTTGACGGAGTTTGAGCTAGAGGTCTGCAAAACACAGGCTTGATAAAATCCTGTTAGGATGTACATACTGGACTTCCTTCCCCCAAAAGCCACTTGATCTTCTGCTTTTTGGGTATCAGTGCTGTTCCAGGCTTCTAAATGTGCCCTACAGAAACCTGCTGGTGCCTGGACTGGTAGTGCTGCTTCAGAGAGCAGTGCACTGCCCGGTAGCCCTTCTTGAAGCCACTTAGGAGGAATCTGTTCTGCAGTGGTTGTAGCTCTGTATCTTATTTTTCAAATTGCTCTTTGTGTGGCCATTTTCATGCCAGATTTCTATCATTTAATGCAATGATAGTTCAGAATACATTTGAAAATAATTTTGGAAGCAGTATTGCAGAACAATAACACTATGGGTGTTACATTCAGAAGCACTTAAGCAGCTAAAATAGAACTGAATTATTAGACTTAGAATTTTTTTAGTCAACATTGAAAACTGCATATGAAAATGTAGGGGTTTTTCTCATTTTACCTTTAATGGTTGTGTGCTTTTGGTTTCATAGTTTTTTGGGTTGTTTTTTTGACCTGAATGGTGAGGATGTTAGGTCTTACCAGCAGGAGAAGGACTGATTAAAACCTTAGCGAGATTTCTCCCTCCTTTGACCCAGTGTAGCTTTAGGGGGAATCAGTATTAAGATACAGCACCTAGTTTTGGTTTCAGCATTTTTCAGATAGATTCATAAATGGAAAGATTGCATCATAATCACAAAAGATGCAAGATGTGAAGGAAGAATGAAAAAAGAAAGTACTTTAGACTTGTTTTTCATTTGACCATAAAAAAGACCAAGAGGTGACAGTGGCCTTGGAAGCATGGTCTCAAAGAAGAGAATATCACATAAGAAATTTTATCCAGTCCTTTGGGATATAAAGCATGACAGGAGCAATGCCCAGAAAAAGAGAAATGCAAACTGTACATGTAAGACATGCCCTTTAACATTGTTGGAGAGTGTTGAGCTACAAGGTAGCAGTTTATCAAATTCCAATCAAAGTAGTCTTATGATATGTGAATCAGTTTGTCATACAGTAGTGTTATTATAGAGAGACATTTCAGAAACACACTTGAAGTCATTGATGGCAGGATTTCTGGTGTGACATTTGTCTGCAGAAGCATTTGTAGGTCATTGCGGTTGATGTTGAGAAAAACGTAAGATGGTATAAATGTTGGTACTGGTGCCGTTGGTTGTCACTATATTATGGGCAGGGAGATTCTTAGAAGAATAATATAGGAAATGCTACTTCTTTTTATCTCTCATACATTAAAAGACCATTCGTGTAATGATTCAAGTTAAACTTTAATTAAATGAAAGTTGACCTAGTGAGGTGGTCAAAATTGCCAAGAATGCTTAAGTTAATGTTAACATCAAGCTTAAATCAAACTTTTTACAGTGTTGGCCAGTTGGAGTGTTTTAATCTCATTTATGTGCAATTCTTTCACAGTTTGCAGGAAGTTTTAGTGTGCCTAGCAGTATTTTCAAACAGTATTCTCCTTTTATAAGACTTTATCGTGAGATTTCATGGCTTACGCTGGTATAACTGGACTGCAGATTAAAAATACTATCTTGATTGTGTGTTTTTTCTGCTTTGTGTTACCTCCAGTGTTCATTCACATACTGGTATGATTAATGAGCTTGCTGATGCAATGGCAAATGAACCTTACAGTAGAGTTGTTTTCAGCTGGATTTGTGAGCTAATCTGGCTTGTTTCCTAGCTGTTCAGTTGCCAGAACTGATACGAGGGAAGCCTAAGCTCACCCCTGATGGTGCAGTTGCTGTGTGAATCTGTTGGCCAGCTCTTGAAAGGAGGCGATTCTTCTGCTGTCCTCACCCTTGCAGCAATTCCTCTTTGACCCAGCAGTTCATGGAGCTCAGCTCACAGGGCCTGCCTGGTTTTACTTGTCAAGATTATTTTTCTTCCTATCAGCTGAGCTCCCTGAACCTTTCGTATCATGGGATCATAGAAATGTTGGCATGAAAAAAGAAATACAAATGTGCTATAGGCAAGAGGTGGAACTTCAACTGACTGTTTTGGCAGTAGACAGGTATGTGCAGTCTTGGGTTAGTGCCTGTTTTAGGCTGGTGTAACGTGGCACTGCTGCAAGGAGAAGCAAGCTTGACTTCTCTGTTCCCACCCAAATCCTGAGTCTTAACGTAGGCTGAAAGCTGTGGTCCTGTGCCCAAGGCAGCAGAGATAGGTGGTAGCTGATCTAGTTGTACAAGTTGTTTATTTCCACTCTACCACTGGTTAAGATAGGGAAAGAGGAAAACCTTATCCTGTTGGAGGAGTTAATGCTGGTGGTTAAGAAGGTAGTACTCTTCTCCTCAGTGCTGACCTGATGACTTAGCTGAGGATAAACACAGGTGGACAAAGTTCAGTGTCTCTTGTTTCAGCTGCTAGTGTTCACTCCTTGAGCACTGAATGGGTGAGGTGATTTGCTTTTTATTACCTGTTGTTGCATCATTACCTGCAATGTTCATGGTAATACTAATATTAGCATTGGGACTTTCTTGAGTGATATGCAAAGCCAAAGCCCTGACTAACAATGGCTGCAGAAATCTGGCAGTGCAGAGTGTCTTGTAGTCCTGACCAGGTCCAAACTTTGATATCTCAAGTTGGAAGCTATTGCTGGAGGGACTTTTTTCTGGAAGCTTTCTGACAGCAGAGATTCTTGTGGCTGTGCAACTTTATCAATACTCACTGTAGCTTCTTAAAACAAGAATGCAAAACTCCAAGTATATGACTCAAAATGTGAGTTCCAGATGCTGGCTTAAATGTAATTGAATGCTTTCAAGTTTGGGACACTGAAAATTTCCAAAGTAGAATGAGGCCAAGAAACCCATTTTTTTAATATCTTCCCCCTTCCCCTGCTTCAGGAAACAAATGCTTCCTAGTTGTAGTTACTACAGGTATACTAATAAACCAAGAGATTCAAGATTAAATTAGTTTCTTCTTGGGAGGCTTTGCCAGATGGTGTGAAATCAAAGTCTGAATAATCTCTTGATGATGGGTAAGAGGGAGCCATCCTCTTAAGGCCTTCTGTGTTCTTTATTTTTGTGAGGGAGAACTTACAGAGGAGAACGGTCTGCAGGCTGCTGCGGTGTTAGTGAACCTCGTGGTCATCTCATACTGTTCAGCTCTGCCAAGTATTGATCTTCAGTGCTCTCATTTGCAATTGTGTGGGCATCTGCAAACCTGTACGTTTTCAGAGCAGCAGAAGGAACCTGCAGTTTGTAAGTGACAGACTGATGCAATGGGAAACAAGACCTTAAAGAGACTGGTGCAGGAGCTATAGGATATGTTTCAGATGTTGTAAAGTTGTGGATTTTGAACAGAAGGAAGCTCTTTTTTAATCAGTTAAAGGAAAAAGGTCTTAATGTTACAAGTTCAAACAATACTGAAGACTTATACAGTAATTATAATGAGCTGTCTTTCTGTGCTATCTCTCTAACTTAAAAATGAAGACAATTAAAAACAATGCAGCCAGCCAGCTGTGTTTCAAACTATCTTAGGTTTAAAACATGGACAGGTCTTTATTAGTTGGCCTAATTCTTTAAAATAGCATCTGCATCTCTTTTTTCATCTTCATGGTTTCATTTGAGTTCTTTGTGTTACAAATAAAGAACTCACAGTGTGGAAGTAGTTAAATGTACAGTCCTCTAAGTAGTAATTTAATAATAACCTTAAGGACCTCTCCTGGTAGTGTTTCATGAAGCTTGTAGTAGAAGTATTGAAACGAACATGATTTCACAGTATCCTGAAAATTCAGTTTATAATTATAAGTCTGACTTCTGTCTTTTAGTGTCATTAAAATATGCTGGTATGTAGGGAAATGAATGCTGTGGAAAAAATACCTAAACTGTTTCAAGTAAAAAAATTACAGTAACTTAGCTTTGAACTATCACTGTACTTGACTTTTTTTAAAATGTTTTAAATGATTAGTTGGTTACAGCTTGTTAATATTGAGAAGTGCTTGGATTTCACTGTTCTGGGGTTCTAGTTTATTTACTACAGCACAAATACACAATAGACGTTAAAAGACATGTGATAGGGACATGTCTCTTAATTTTAGCTAAAAATGTCTGTTGTGCTGAAACCTGCAGGGTTTCTGGAGGTTTCTCTAAGCCAGAGCTTGAAGTGTTCAACATAAAACTTAGTATGTGAAAATAAGAGAATATACAGAAAACCAGCTGGCTTCCATATGGGAGAGCTGCAGCCACCATACAGAAATGTATGGTAAAAGCCCTTCACCCTGGTTACTTTAAATGAGAATTCCTCAGGTTAACAGAAGCAGCAGAGACGAAACACTAAAGTTTTTCTCATGATTTTAAGGGGAACACACTTCATATAGAGTATGTTTGACCATGCTTCAGTATTTCTGCATGAGTGATTCACCTTTCATTAGCATTTCTGCACCTACATGTTTGGGAAATCTTAACTAGATTTGATAGGTGCCCTTTAGGCTCCTATCAAGGAGAGATGTAGCAGTGCAGTCTCTTGTGCTGCCATCCTTATGGCTGCATGTCGAGAGGAGTAAACTCCCCAGTAGTATATCCCACGTCTGTCGGTATTCAAGGCATATTCAGAAGGGAGCACAAAGTGCGCACACCCAAAAAGTGCCTTTTTCCAAGTCCCTCTGGCAGTTGGATTGCAAGAACATACTCTTCCTGAAAAATTTTCTGTCTCTGTGCTTGGACAGATGTAAGATGCCCTTTCTGTTGCTGCTGCCTCACCCAGAGATTTGAGATGGGAGGGGGAGGGAATCAGTTGGTTTGGGTTTTGGCTTATTTGATTGTTTGCTTTTTTTCTTTTATTTTTCTTTTGTGTTTAGGGGTTTTTTTTGTAAATGATAATTTTTCACCACTTGCTGAGGCTTTGTATTAAATGACCCATCTGTATGCAAGTGTTGAAGGAAAATGGAGTGTTAAGATGAACCTGAAGGAGCTGAAAAATGCTCAACAGTAACTTCATTTAAAAGGAAATGGCAAAGGAACTAAATAATACATTACAGCATGATACTTTCATGTGTTTCTTAATAGTTACTATTCTTTGTTTCTTCTTTCTACTATGTTTCCAGTGTGAAGTAAAACTCTTGAAATGGTCTCCAAGTTGAGGCACTAATCTACTTTGTGGAGAATTTCTATGACAAACCCACAGTTGAGTTGATTTCACAGGAGATTAAAGTAATGTGAGATAGAACTGCCTGAAAGCCCCCAGTAGGTTTTGTTTTTTTCTTTAAAAATCTTTTATTTACATCTCTTAGGGAAACCTCACCAAACTAAGTAGACAAGAGATATATTAAATATGAAGTGGAGTGGAGATACTTTTTAAATTTTGGTTTGGCTTTTTGTTTTATTTATTTTCACTTTGCCTTGGAGGTTTTGTATCCAAGAATCTTTCATGGCTTTTTTTTCCAAAGTATTTTTCCTTTGCATCTTTCCTCTTCAAGCCTTGTCTCAGTGTTTGTGTTGGAATAAACATTGAACGGTAGCAAGGCTGAGGAGGAGTTGGGAAGGGAAGCTTCAAGTGATGATAGACAAACCAAATGATGTGTGGTTGATGCTTGATCTGCTGCTGTTTCTGACACTAGTTCCTTGTCTGCTGTTTTGGTGACCTCTTTCTGTAAGCTTTCCTGTCTCCTGTGCCACTTCTTGCTGTAGTCATTTTGACCCCTACTTCATGGAGTGGAAGGCAATCGGTCACTTTACTGTCAAGTTTGATTTTGAGTTGGTTGTTTCAATTAGATGCAAGTTGCTATGTGATGGTAGTTTGCATGCTGCTTTCTGCAGGCAGACCAAGGCTGCTTTTTAAAGCCAGAATATAAGGGGAAATGAACAAAAAGAACAAGAAACTTTAAAGTTATATTCCTCTACTACTAATTTGTATTTAATGTTCACAAAAAGTTTTATTTGTTCTTCAAGGAACAGTGGGATCCTGCTGCCTGCTCTTTCTGATCTTTACGTTGCAGAATCCCTGCAGACTCTTTTTGCTCCTAGGCACAACGTGCTTCAGCACTATCTTTTAATAAACCAGATGATAGTGTCTGGCACAAGAAAAGAGAGAGTCTAAAGCTCACTCTTCACCTTTACTCACTCACTGTGCCCAGCGAGATTTTGAGGAGCAGTTGCATTGAAAGTGCATTCACTGGAGCAGTGAGTGAAGTTACTGATTATTGACTTAATCACCTTGCTCCTAGAGACTGAAAGAGATCTTAGTTTCTTAATTGTGGTTATGTATTGAAAGGATTTTCTTCTTTTGGATCGTTTATGAGAATAGTTTTAATTTTTTTTCTAATGTAGGCAAGAATTGAGGTTCACGCTTGGAAGCCAAGTTGTCTTATTTTAAAAGAAGGCTTTTAATAGGTTTATGCTGTCTGCAGTTGACACCTCTGAGGGAATAAAAGTGCTGATTGCCTTTCCATCAGTATTGGACTTCTGCCATGCAGATTGTTGCAGATGTTACTGGCCTGGTAGATAGTTTTACTTTGCTTTGAATAGTGAAAGGACAAGCATGTTCATAGATGTTCAGCATAAGTTTAACTTTACAGTTAGAACTGATGAGTTTTCCCCCTTTTGTATTGTTACTTCCATACTGATTAAATGATTATGTTTTATATATATGGATTGCATATATACTAATGTTTTTATGGGGGAAGAAAAAAATCTTAACAAGTGCTTAGGGCTTACAGAAGCATTGCTACACTAAATATTGCTACATAAAGCCTCTATTTAAGAACGTGGTAGCAAAAACTGTCAGTTGCCAGACATGCTGTTGCTGTGCCTCTGGGATGTGGCAGGACCAGATGAGGATATGTATTAGCTGGGTTTGTTTACTTAGCTGGTTTTTTTGTGTTTTGTTTTTTATCTGCATATTGACAATGGGAATAAATGCAGTCTTTGTTAAACAGTAGGAAACTTTTTGGGATTTTGAAGACATTAGTAAGGTAAATCTTTAAGCCTTCTCACAGGTTTTGGAGGCTGATGTGGAGACTTCAAACAACTAGCACTGTTACAAGAGAATAAAAAGTTACGATGTTGAGTATATCAAAGGAAATAGAAGGGCCACGAGAATGATCAGAGGACTGGAGCACCTCTCCTACGAGGACAGACTGGAAGAGTTGGGATTGTTCAGTCTGCAGAGGAGAAGGTTCCAAGGAGACCTTATTGTAGCTTTCCAGTATCTGAAGGGGGCCTACAAGAAGGCTGGTGAGGGACTTTTTAGGAGGTCAGACAGTGATAGAACCAGGGGAAATGGGTGTAAGCTAGAGGAGGGAAGATTTAGGTTGGATATTAGGAGGAAGCTCTTCACTAGGAGGGTGGATAAACAGGGAACAGGTTGCCCAGAGAGGTTGTGGAAAGCCTCATCCCTGGAAGCTTTTAAGACAAGGCTTGATGGGGCCCTGGGTAACCTGATCTAGTGGATGGTGTCCTTGCCAGGCAGGGGGGTTGGAACTAGATGATCTTTAAAGTCCCTTCCAACTCTGACAATTCTATGATTCTATACACAATTTTTTATAGACTTGGTTTTCTATGTAAACTAGAAACTGTTAAACTGATCTTACTCATAACATGATGGTAGGAAATTGGATAGACATACTGTGATTAAAAAGTATGCAGAAATTAGCTGAAACGTCTAAAAAGATTGGTTTAACTTTATTGAAATCAGTTATTAGAGCAGGTGCAAATTCTTGTGTTTTGGCAGCTCCAACATCTTTTCAAAGTGAACTGTATGTAAAGGCAACTTGCCCTATGTCTAGGTACCTTACAAGAACAAATTGACTGCACAGCACATGTAGATTGTAGGGGAAAAAAAGTATTATATTCAGAATGTGCTCCCTGTTCCAAATCTGTAAAATAATTTAATGATCACCTTTTATTTTCATTGTTGATGAGAAGTAACACTGCCATTACATGCCTAATGCAGTGGGTATGTGACATGACGTGATGAGAAGTAACTCTGCTATTACATGCCTAATGCAGTGGGTATCTGTGCCCTTTCTAAAACTGTTCTCTACTTCTTATAATTGTGGTCAGATTTCAACAATTCTTGGTTTTTCCTTGATGCTTCTGGAGACTTTTTAAAGTAATGGTTTCTAGAAGGTCATGGAGGGGATATAGGGGGGAAGTATTGTGTTTCTTTCTTTTAGAATAAGTTTGAGAAGCTCCAAAGCCAACTTTGTTTGAAAAGGACAGTGACTCTCCCCATGTCAAACTGCTTTTCTGTTTTGTCTGTTTTTTTTTCTCTCCAGCTGTCTTTGTTAATATTTGCTACTAGTTTGGCTAGGTCGTAAATCCTTGAAGAGTTTTCATAACATCATGTAACAGACTGCTTGTTACTATTAGTGCACAGTAGCTGCACTTATCCCTGTAGAGTGTAGGCTGAGCTCTCAGACTGCACGTAGCAGAGGTAATAAGTGGCTTTAGCTCATCTTGGACTTGCACCTTCTCTTGGTCAGAGGGATAAGATATGCTATTTTGTCAGGCAGTGGACATTATGCCAGAGTCTGACAATTTTTGGCCCAGATGGTAGTACCTGAAGAATGACTTTAGATCTATCATTTCCTGGGCACAGCACAAAATGAAGCAGAAAAGTAAGTTTTATGGTGTCTGGGAAATAATAAAGATGATAGACTGGATAGAAAACAAGGAAAAGAGGCTTTTTTTATTGTCAGTGTTCTTCCTTAAAACTCCTTGGAAAGCTACTGATGGTGCCTCCTTTCTCTCTCTTCACTCATTTGCATAGTTACAGCAGCTTGCTGCTGGCTATTAATGAAGTGATTCAGATGATGGATCTAAAACACGAGCTCTGCTGCTGATTTATGTGGGCTTTGACATTTTGCTTGAGGGAGACCTACATTAAAGTAACTTTGAGTGCAGAGTGGATGCATCAGAAGTCAGTTAAGGTCAGACTTCTAATCGTTTGTGTGGCTTGCCTTCATTTGGGCTAAGTTAGAACAGAGATGGTGGACAACTACAAGGAGTTAAAAATGTTAGAAGACCTGATATAAAATGATAGCTGAAATGCAGTGTAGGTGAATGTAAAAAAACCCCAGAATGTATTGTATCTGGTTTTGTGCTGTACACTCAGTGATAAACTGAACACCTGTTAAAGCTTAGGAGCACGGGCTTGGGCCTGTGTACAGTTCACAGTATCAGCAGATCAATACTCAGAAGTAGTCAAAAAACCAAATTGCATGTTGGGAATTGGTAAGAAAGGATTGGACAACAAGAGATATCACATGATCAGCCTGGGTCTGTGACTATTTTGCCTCTTGGATACATATAGCTTTCACCCTGGTCTCTTCAGAAGAGTACAGAGCTACAGGAGCGATATGGAAGAGGAGTAGAGGCAGTCAGAGGCACAAATCAGCTTCTTCTCAATGACATATGCTAGATTAAGGCTGTTACTCAACACAGGTAGTACTGTGCAGCAATTAAGCTAAGAGGTGGTGATTTTTGAAATGGTAAAGTCCTCCCTTTAACAATGTACAGGTAATCAGAGGGAGTCCTTGGTACAAGGGCTTTTGTGGGTGCTCTGTTTGTGTGATGTTAAGAAGAGTGTAGGAGTGCATGGAGGAGAAATCAGTCTAAAGCTATATAAGTAGAAAAATCCCCCCATCTTAACAAGTGCTTGAGAGGTGAATTTTTGGTGTCTAGGGAGGTTTTTAGAGAAATACTGCTGTCTGTTTACTCACTTGTATGTGCTGCCTGGGATGTATGGTTTTGGACACTGCTGAATATAGGAACTTTGGTCTGACCCGTGCAGCAGTTCTTGTTGGCTGAGGGGTTTAAAATCCACACTGTTTAATAATGGTACTTTTATCCATGGGACCAGGCCCTCCTGTGCACTTGGTTAACTGATGTAAAGTTGCCTGTGCTGACAACACTACCTTACTTCAAAGTTGAAAGCAGTCATGCGCAACCTGATAAATGATAGTAATGTAGTGCTTAAGGTGATTGATATCAAAACCCCTGGGCATTCCTAGTGCTGCAGGATCTGCAGGATTAGTTGTATTCCAGCCTGTACATCTTGCTCCAGTTCTGCTGCATATGCATCTGTCCTCTTCCCAAAGCTACATGGAGCATCTTGTGCCACCTTCCTGCAGGGTGCAGAGTGGGACTGGAACCTTGATTTTTGCCCTCTTAGAGGAGTCCAGCAGCAAAGTATCCAATAAGCTGAGTTGTTATGGCTCTGGATGTGGGAGGGGGACTGTGAAAACAGAAAGCTCATCCACTAGGTGGAAGAGGACTCAGTGCCTGTTTGAACCGTAGTCTCCATCACAGTGTAAACTTTCTAAAAATAGGCTTTGAGCCTCTGAGGCTATGAGATTGATTGAAAAATTAGATGTCAGAGTGTAGAAGCATCAGTGACTTGCTGGCCTAGGTTATTTTTTTCCCCTCTTTTTTTGGATTGATGTTTTCAAATACTTGAGCATGGGGAGATTTTTTAGTAAAGAACAGAAATTTAAAGGTTCTTTGTGGTATGGGTTTGTAGAGAAGGTAATTTTGGTAGGTGCTGTGTTGGAGAACTAGCATAGGTCTCTTGTTAGCCACAGAGTTAAGTGATGCTGAACAGACACTTAACTTGTGCACCCTCATGCGTTTTTTATTTTCTGCCTGTTCAACCCTAACAGTTGCGTCCAGATTTGCAGCAGTGCTCTTAATGTTCAGTATTGCAAATGAAGTGGATTGACACTGTTCACTGAATGTATAAAGTGGCATGGAAATACAAAATCCTGAGAGATGTTTTTGATGATGGCCTTGATCTTTGTACCTTTCCACTCTAAAATAAAAATACATGCACTAGTGTGGTGAAATGAGATAGTGTTCTGGTGAACACCTCTGTAGAACATAAGTACTCTTGAACCTGTTACAGGTTCAGGTGGTGTCTGGTAAACAAAAGCACACTGAAGAACTATTGAATAACTACCTATATTGATCATTAAATGACATGGAGGTCATGTAGTGTATTATGGTGAAATGAAGCTGTCACATGTATGAAGCAAACTAAATTAAGATTCCATAAACCCCTGTATACTAAGCATACCATGTGGAAAGTATTATGGGTAACTTTGGTCAAATGTAAGTAACTTTTTCTCTCCTTTTCCTTCTCTCCTCACATGGCCCCCGTTTCCCTCTCTGGATTGCTGTTGCACCTGTGTGGACTCATTGCTGCAATGGTACAAATCCATCATTTTACTGCTCTACTTCTGGATGTGTTCTCTTGATACCTTCAACATGATGGAAATGATGGAAATGTGTTGTTTACAAAGTAGCTGTAAGTATTCCTTTAATACAGATGTATTACAGCGACTGTGGGAATAAAAGAAGCATTAGGGTTTTAGTAGGTGAACTGAAACTGAGTTTAAATAGCAGCTGGTTGAAAATCAGGAAGAGATAAAAGTTAAGGGGAAGCTATTGTAAGTAATAGAAACATGAGATCTCACCTGGCACAATGACAAATAAAGTGAAAGTCAATGTTTCAAAAAAACCCCAAAATGTAATGAGTAACTTCTAAAAGCTGTTGCAGGTATTTAAGAAACTCGATCCCTACTTTTTGGTTTGTTTAGAAGTAGCAAGTTATGAATAAATGCAGCCATTTAAAAATCAGTAATTAAGCAATTACAAGTTTTGATTTGTATTGGTATACCAGGAATCTGAATCTGGCATCTGACTCAAGTTTTTTTTAAAAGGCTCTTTCCTATGGAGTATAAATGCTTACATTAGATACAGTATTAATCCAAAGTGTAATACTTCATACACCTTTCTGGTCAGAGACAATTATATTTTTTATCTAAAATTGTGGGTGCAAATGCTATAGACCCACTTAACAGAGCAACCAACCCAAAAGTTGCCATCTCTTCATGTTTAGCATTTCTTACTTGGCATTCTTGAGGTTCTTAGTAGTAAAACTATCCTAAATGTGGAGCTATGTATGAAGGGGAAAAGAAGAGAAATAATAATTTAAAACAAGAATTACATGCAAACCCATTCTTTCAAGCAGAAGTATTACCTAAATTTAATGAAGGGGTGAACTTTCTGATAAGTATGACATACATTAAAAAGTATGTAGGCATTATAAGATGCAGGTGGTTGGCTAGTAGAACTGTAAGGAGTGTCTGGCTATGATTAGGTATTTTAGATCTGCTAGGATGAGTAGCAGTTAGATATGCTTAACAGTTCTTAATGACCTGGGCTGTTAAGGAGCTCTTTAACTTCTTTAGGAGCACCCAGCTGCATGTCATGTAATATTCCTGAAAGCATCAGCTCCTGTTCATGGTTTTAGATTGTGATGGATGATATTCCTCACAGCTAGTTTAGTAATAGATTGGAAAAGTAAAAGAGTCTTTGGATTTTTAAATTCCTGCATGATTTTTTAAATCTTTCTAAACTTTTCAGATGAGTTTATTGCTGCACCAAAGGCTGAATTGGCACAAAAAGAATCTTAAGAAAAGTTTCTTGATGGCAGAGGGCAAATATTCCTACACTTGTAGAAGTAATAACATTTGTTGCATTGTATGCATTTGACTTGGAAACTGTAACATCTAGCTTTAGCTGGCTGTCATTAGATGTTCCTCTCTTCATCTGTGTAAGTTAATGAGTTCAGAGATGCTGCCTTGAAAATTTTTAAACTTGAAGGAGGTGTGTTGCAGTTTGTTAACACTAAATAAGAACTGATGTTAATCTGCAGTGGTATTAAATCTTTTTTTTAAAGTAGTTCTGTTAAGTTTAGACTTTCTAGACTTACTTAAATTTGGTGATTGCACCAGTATATGTCTTTAGTTAGTCCCCATCATAATGGGGCAGTACCAGCATGACTGTTGGGAGTACAGGAACGCTACACTCATAGTACTTGACTGCTTTTCAGTTGGGCATTAGAACAAAGTTGCTGGTGTTTTAATGTTTGTGCTTCTACGCTCTGGTGCTTGCACAGTCATAACATGGCAATTGCACTTACTCGGAATACAGTTAGCATAGCTAACTTTCTGTGCCAGGCTTTTGGCTCTCCAGTAAAAACAAAACCCAAAAACAACTTTAAAAAAACCCCACTTTTTCTTATGTATTGTTGCAGTTTATTGCACTGTCTCTGTAGATAGCCTAAGTTGTTGAGAGGATGGGCAGAAAGCACCTTTCTACAAACGAGAAAATAAAGAGAACATTTAAATAACTGAAAAAAAAAAAATACAAGCAAAGTAAGCAGTTACAAGCTTTTCTTTTCTGAATATCTCTTGCCTTAGCAACAGAAGAATCTTGAAGGATATGTGGGGTTTGCAAATCTTCCCAATCAAGTTTACCGGAAGTCTGTGAAGAGAGGATTTGAATTCACACTCATGGTAGTAGGTAAGTTTCTTTCTTTGCTTTGAGTGGTGATCATCAGAATAATACTGATCTAGTTCTGCAGATTTGTGGTGATGATGTAAATATGATTTTGCATGATCTCCTGTGAGAATATGGATTTTCTTTTCTAGACTGTTTTCTAGAGTGTTTAAAAAGAACATATTTTCCATTATGCAAATAGATGAGGAGAAGAATAAAGAATAAGAGGTGCATAGTTCATGTGATCTAAGAAAAAAGGTTGGTGTAGGTCTGGTCTGAGTGTGATTTGCATGTATGACATAATAGAAAGTAATTTGAACCTGGATTTGCATTCGAATAAACAAACTGAACTGCTTTTACAGTTGAGTGCGACATGGCAAACTGGGGTCCAAAAGTAAAGTTGCAATCTTTCCTTGTACATAGCTAGGCAGCAGGATCCTGTATATCCTGTGCTTCTGTGGCCACAAAACTGTGCTACAAAAATCAAAGCTTTAATTTAAACAAACCTTTCTAGTTTATATGGTTGCAAAGAAAACCAAATGTAAACAATGTGTTCCCTATAGACTACAGACAATGAGAAACTACAGCTAGTATGGAATAATGCCATGCAGAAC
This sequence comes from Galbula dea, assembly GCA_013399015.1. Classification (NCBI taxonomy): domain Eukaryota; kingdom Metazoa; phylum Chordata; class Aves; order Piciformes; family Galbulidae; genus Galbula; species Galbula dea. Next base: position 1,830,457 of record VWZX01003224.1, on the reverse strand, counting down.
AGTTCATTTAGGCTTTAGTGATGACCCAAATTGTCATCTCTCCTCCCAGGACATCCGATTTCCTTCCCTCCCCCTCTTCTTCTGAGTACTTGTAAGATAGTAAAATTTGGGTACATCTGTGTATAACTGGTACATATAGACTGGATATGTGACTCAGTTTTGACATGCTAGGGTTAAGATAAAAATTATAAATGTTTTATAATAGACAGCTGTCTTATTGTTGATTTCTACCTTTATCTGTTGTAATTTGGCTGGCTTGATAATTCTGTGATGTTTTTTCATCAATACAATGGATATATTGTGCAGTCATTATGTACATGTAGCAAGTTATGTAATAGTACTATTGATGGATTTTGAAATCAAGGTCAAATGGTTGAAAACTTGCAGTTATCTTTGGATTACAAAGTGAGTTAGGATTTTAAAATGTGAGGGTTTCTTTTTTCTTCTGGAACTTGATTACAGGTTCCTTTGCAATCTAGCATCCAAGTATGTAATTCATTATTTGGTACATAAAATTTGATTTTTCTGCTCACTACAGGAAAAAGGGAGGAGGGAATTCTCTTGATAAAGTGTTATTCCAGAATGGGGTATAATTTGCGCTTCCAAGTTTCATTCTCACAAAAAGCGAGTCACCTAAAGCACAAGTAGTAGATGTAGTGATATGTTAGAACTGAAGAAAGTGTGTAAAATTACCTTGGTGTTCTTATGTTTGCCTGTAGTACAGCCTAATGCAACTGCACTGAGGAGAACTGTAAAAAGTTGTGAATGTCAAGAAGAAAAGTTGGTTGAAAATTAGATTGAAAATGAGATGTTGAACAGAAAATTTTGTTACTTGTTTTTACTTTTAATGTTTTTATACTTACTACTATGGCTTAATTCATTTGAAATGGAAGTTTACTGGGGGAATTTGCAGTAGTTTTCTAAATTAAGGATGTATCAAATCCTTCTAACACTCAAGTGTAGAAATCAGATTCTTGAAAGTCTATGCTTAAACAGAACGGTTGTTGATCTAGAATTCTAACATCTGGGAAGGGACAGAAGGCAGAAATGACTTTGTTTCAGTGATGTGCCTGCTAATAGTATGCCCTGAAAAATGTGTCTGTCTGAAACATGAAGGTGATTATAGTTTGTACATTACTCATCACTTTTTTTGTTAGTAAACATTGCAATGGAATGTGCAGTTTTACTGATGGTTGCGTTCATCCTTTGGGATAGTGTACTCTGAATTGGTTTGACAGATCTTTAGCTGACATTATGATACAGTTCTGAGGAGTAAATGGAATTATCTATAATCTACTTATTAAACTTAAAAGTTTTAGAATGCTGTGCTAATCTGTACATAGCCAGTGCTGGCTGAATAAGAATGCTGTATGTGTCATCTCTTGGAGGTAATCTAAAATGCGCTCTTGCTTTTTCTACTGTCAAGAGTCGTCCATGCATGGCTGCCTTTTACTGTAGATCACATAATTGACTAGTGTGCTGGCTGTGCTTTATAGGTACTTCAGTGTCAGTATGTTACTTGATCACTCTGAAATGTAAAATGAATAAAGCAATGTTTGTGGTTGCTGAACAGGTACAAGAAAGAAAACCAGTCATGCCTGGGATCTGTGATCTCTATTTTCAGGTGTCCATGAGGCTTGATATTGCAGCTGATGCATTTGTATAAAAACTATTTTCCAGTTGTCCATTTAGTCTAGAATTGTCAGTTAAATTTAATAGATGTGGATAGCATGATATCTGGCTTCTTTATCTTGAAATGTGTAGTATAAGAAGTCACTGGGTAAGTGTTTTAGGGGGACTTGCCTATATGGTTGTCCAACTGTACTGCCTCTTGTAGAAACAATTCAGCTTTTTTCAGTTTAACTATGTAAGGTACCTGTCACTGAAGAAGTAGTAAGTACAGCATCCAACAGGTCTGATGTTGCTTCCAGTAGGACTTTTTGCAGGGAAAACAGATCAGTTTCACACAACCTTTCTTGTGCATGAAGCATGAATGTGCTCCATACGATATGTCCTCTCCAGGCTGCTGAGTTACTGTCATTACCTGGAAGATGATGGGGCTGCCCACAGCAATGTGGTAGCTTCCTGCACTTCTGTTCTACCAGTGGAATTGGGGGGAGGGCTTTTTAAGTTTGGGTGTGCATAAAGCTGAGCAGTTGTGGAATAGCCTAGAGCATGGTTTCCCATGTCCTGAACCTAGAGCAGGTTCAGGGGACGTGGGAGTTTCTCATCTGAGCTGAATGAAGCTTGTGGGGGCATTGCTTTGGAAGTGGCTCCTTTTCAGCCATTTCCTGTAGCTCTGTCCTGCAACACTCTGACCTGTAGCTTTTTCCTGGAGTCATGAGTCAGTAAAATTACTTGGAGGCTTCTAGAGAGTGAAGTCTTTTCTGTAAATATAGTTGCTAGTTCCCAGGTGTTCTGATGTTTACATTAAAAGTAATTAAAGGGTGAAGTGTTCATGAGTTACACACATGAACACCTGACGCTGAAGTATCCTTTTTATGTTTAATGTTTTAAGAATCACTGAAAAGTTACCTCCAATAGGAAAGGAGGTTACTCTATATTTACTCATAATAAACATGTCAACATTTCTATCTCATTAACTACATTTATGTTTTTTTCTAAGTTGTGTGATTTCTTTTGGTAGTATTTCTGAACATTTCTTGAGAGACTGAAGACTGAGATAGGCCTTTGTTTTCCTTATTGATTAGTTGTCATTGGACATTGCTTTGTCTTTAAAATCATAATGAGACAAAGAATTTTGTCTCGGTAATATTCTGAAAGGCTGGTTAGTAGTTTAGATCATGCTACTTCTGAAGTGACTTGGTTTTGTAGAATACAAACCCACAAGTGCCTCCTCTGAGGATAAGATACGAAGTAGGCAGAAATATGCATTAAACTGAGCTTCATTCTTGAGGCTTTCAAAAGATGGCATTTAACCAGTGGTTTGAAGCAATTCATTCTACATACGAAATATTAAAACTCACCAGTGGAAAAAAAGTCAAGTTTGCCTTGGTAGGCTGCTTCCTTCCTAATCTTGTGTAATCTCTTCAAGTACAAGTTAGTTATTGAAACACTTGAGAAGCTGACATAAATATTTGGTCTGCTTGAAATCCAGAGTGTATTCTCTGTATATGTCTGCTGTGTAGGTTGTTTGGAGGAAGGGACATGCTTAAGAAAAGAAAACTTTCAGAGGTAATACTACCATGGTTAATAGTTCAGTTAACTACAGTTTCACAATTAAGATTTTCTTTGTCTATAGTACAATTACACTTGCTTAAGTAGTGGGTGTATGCTTTTTGTTTTAGTGTAATGAGTTGTGGAACAGAGTTGTTTTTCAGTGGGACTTTTTTCTAAACACTGAATCAGGAAATCCCTCTTTTGTTGTTCTTGTGTTGAAATTACACTAGTGATGTGTGATTTGAACCAACACTCAAGTACATGTGAAGTCATAGTTTTAAAAACTTCTTATCTCCTGTATGCTTTATGTACTTAATATTTATTTGAGGTGACTCTTTCCAGAGTTTTATACTGTAAAGTGTTCAGGCTTTATGAGCCTTCTTAGAGGTTGGACTTTTAAATTTTACTTACTTTAAAATCATCTAACTGGCAAAGTGTACAACACTTGCAGGCAAGTGACTTTCCAGAGGACCTTTCCATGCAGTTCCTATTTCTTAAACAACTGTTTGGTAGCTTTGACTCTGAAAGCTGTTTGGAAACGTTTCCTGTAGTAAATTGTCTGTTTTGTTTTCTAATTGTCACTTTAGCCTTGTAGATCACCTGGAGATTACAACCTAAAGGAAAATGTCATGCAATATTGGCATAGTATTTCATTTGTAATTATATGCACACTCAACTGTTTTTGTGTAAACATGGCTTTTTGGCATGGATGCAGAGGAAAAGGTTGTGTTTTGCAAGACCTGAAGTTGTGTTAAAGGAAAAGAACACTAATTTTAAAGAGTTTTATTGTTCACTGAAAAAAAGTTGGGCACATTCAGTACTGGTATTTTCTGGTGCTGGATCCTGTTCTGATGGGAATTGCCCCTTTCTTTTGTTCTCTTTCTAGAGAAGTTGTATTTATCAAGCCAACCAGTTGTACAAAGAGCCTCAGATGCTCACAGTTACTTGTTCTATGCTAATCTGATATCCTCCCCCCCCCGCCAGTTTTAGAGTCAGGAACACAATCATTAAGTGTATGGCAGGATAGGAAGAATAATTAAATGAATAATATCCAGTAGGTGGGCAGTACAATTTTGTAGAAACTGGTTTGGAGTGTTCCCAGTTCTTGTTGACTGCTGTGATTTGAAGTCTTTTTAATTAAGTTTTTTGTAGTGTCCCTACTATCACAGTATCTGAGGATGTGTTTAGCCTTTGCTGTGACCTTCAGAGTTGGTTTCTTAGGATAAGTGAAGTATCATTGAGATTTGTTCCATACTACCCTACAAATGTAGCTTAAATTAAAACATGCTTTCTTTTATATTTACTGGAGGAGAAAAAAGTGACTTTTGACCTTTCCAGTCAATACTTGGCTTCCCTGAGCTGTATTGTTGCTTTATAGTTATGGAGCTTTTCCTTGTGTATGCAGTTAGGGATCTACACTGGCATACGTAGCTTAGAGAGAAAAAGCATATTATGGGAAAGAGCTAGCAAAGCCTTTTTTATGTCTTGAATGTGTCCTGTTTCCTTTTCCCCCTGTAACTTCAAGTCTTCAAAACACCTCAGTTCCTTCAATTCTGTCCTTCTCTGAAAACTGTCACATGCTCCATGCTACAAGCTTGGCTGTTGCTGCCCATTTTGAGCTACTTGCATGATGGCTGACTGCCTGTCTGGTACCACTGTGCCAGTGGGCTCCGGCCACTTTAGACAGCTCTCTTTCAGTTCCCTGGGTGCTCTTTCCATAAAGGAAAGTAGTAGTCTGGACTCAGCTGTTGTGTAACTGGTATGGCTCCTTAGGAAACTAGATTTTTAAATTTTATATTTTTTTTAAGAAAGATTTTAAGTTGCAGATATTCTATCCACAGGACTATGAGGTTTCAGTGAAGCACATAAATAAGAAAGGTTCTTTGAAGAATTTTGTAACCTTAAGAAAAACAATTTTCTGTCTTTCTAGTACTAGTTCTGTGGATATTTAATCCAGTGATGATGTCCACATTAAGGTAGCTTAATACTTAACTGTACCTGACGGGGATGCTGAATCAAATATGTTGAATTCAGGAGAACTGTCAGAGATATAAGTAAAAGAAAGAAATAGAAAACTAGTGGAACTGAGAACAGAGCCACAATATTCTTGGAGATGACACATTCCTCTGGAGTCCTGTCTACTGATGGAGTAATGCCCATCCAATAGCATGTCAGTCCTTTCTGTGGAAATAAGGTGATAAAGGTTTTTTGAGAAGGCAGAGTAGATTAACTCTAAAGATCTTCCTGTGGAGAAGTAGTAAATAAATATCTCTTCAAGATGTGAAAGGTCAATAATGTAACAGTGAGTTGAGAGCAGTGCATGATTTTCCACTGAGTTGCTTTCAGGTGAAAGCTTGAAGTATTGATTTTTGTGGCTACTTGGCTTCAATTAGAAATCTCTCATACTTCTTTGAGTGTCTGGGTGAGGTGGTTTTCCCCTTTTTTTTTTTTTTTTTTTTTTTTTCTTCTTCTCCTTTCTTTTTTAATGCAATGAAGTACAATTTGAGTGTGCTTGCTCCTCATGCTTCTTCTGTGGTATTTTCCTGTGCCTTTTTCTAGTATTGGAGACACAAACCTGCACAAAATCTAAATCCTGATGGAGGAAGAGAAACTTTTTGCAATGTATTGTTGTTGAAACTTAGGGAAAGTCTGTTCATCTACCTATCTGAGCTTATCTAGAAACCAAGACTCTTCAGATACTCTTACAGTTTGTTCATAGTATAGTGGAGTTTAATAATGCAGTATGAAAAAGCCCCACATTTTGTTGGTCTTAATTTTTAAGTTAATTTTAAATATTTCCTTCACTGTGCAATAGCGTAAACTTGTACTGAAGGATTCCTAAGGACTAGTGGCCAGAACTAGAGCTGGTATTTAATATGATTGTTCTTCACTTCCCAGTTTTTCATTGTTTGTAACATGCTGGTTTACTGCAGGGCTGGTTTTGGGGCCGTCTTTGCTACAAGCCTGGAGCAAGAATCAAAGTAGAAGTCGGGGCTTTTTTTTTGTATAGGTAAATCTGCTGTTTGGGTTGAGAACTGCTTCATTCTTCCTGTTGACTGAAAATATTAGGGCTGACTGCTGTATCAAACATGCTGACCATTTCATGAATGGGTTAATATTGTAACCGAAGTGATAATCTCAGATGGAGTATTTGTGGTCTAAATATCTGATTGTAGTAAAGCCACTGTGACCCATGAAATATGACTCTTCTGATTCAACGTGCATATTTCCCCGTCTGGCTGGTTTTGCAGTAGCCAGTTCACATCTTCACTGTGATGAATCCATTCAAGGCTGTTAAATTTTGTTGCCTTTCCTCGTGTTTTTGTGTATGCAGCATGGCTATTGCATGCAGCTGTTTCTTTTAGGTTTTCAGATGTTTCTTTTGTTGAGCTTCTGAACACATTTACAGTTTAGCAGAGTTGATACTATACTCTTTTCTAGAATTTCTTTTATTAAAGCAAATGAAGGACTTCTAAAAATTTTTTCTCATTTCTGTTTTGGTGGTGTTGTCTGATGTTTTTCCAACCATTTCCCATAATATATTACTTAAGGCAGAATATTTAGATTTGTCAGTGATTGGAGGTGAGAAAGGCTGGTGAAGCTGACTTTCATCAAATTAGTCTTTATGATGAGTTCTTGTCAGCCTTTACTTCCCTCCCAATTTTTCACTGTAGGTAGTTTTGTTATGCACTGAACTCTTACCCTATATCTTGGAACGGTGCTGAGTTTCTGTCAGTGTTGATACAAGGTTGTTAGGTTGGATGTTAGGAAGAGGTTCTTTACCCAGAGAGTGGTGGAGCATTGGAACAGGCTCCCCAGGGAGGCAGTCATGGCACCAACTCTTATGGACTTTAAGAAGCACTTGGACAATTCTCTTAGACACATAGTGTGACTTTGGGGTTGTCCTGTGCCTAAATAGGAGTTGGACTCGATGATCATTGTGGGTCCCTTCCACGTTGGGATAGATATTCTATGATTCTGTGATGGTGTATCACTCATTGTAGTTCCCTCCCTCTGTTAAATTTGAAGTGAAAGTCTTTTGGAGAGTTCTGACTGTATCACTGAAGTTTTGATTTCTATCATTGAGGCTTAAAGCCAGAAATGACGCCAGTGTAACCAGTACCACATGCGTATCAAAGCTAATGCAAAGTGCATCATCATTCTGATACTTCTGTTCATGCAACTTACACTGTGAAGGCTAAAAGAGTGGTTTTCATGCTTCTCTGGAAGGGCAGAAATGATCTGTGATTCAAGGGACTTAAGTTCTTGGCCTTCTGCAGAATGAGAAGCAGTGCAGTGGAAGGACACGAATAAACGTGGGCCAGATAAGGACAGCAAGCGTCAGTTCTAACAGCATTTAGCTCTCATATTTTACTGCTTGGGATGCATGAAGTGGTGCTGCTCTCTGTGGAAGGTTGCTTATTTGAAAAGAATCTGAAGCATTCCCAGGTGACATCTCTAACTGCAAAGAACAATGCTTTTTAAAATAGCAATTTTACAGTCTGAAGTCTTATATGTTAAGTTTTGAATTCACAGGCTCATGCTGAATCTTAGGTCCATTTTCTGTTGTTAAGTCAGTTTAAAAATAGTAGTTGTGGTCTTAAAGCAGCTGCTGGTGTCTGTGGACTGCTTTGCAGTTCAGGCTAAGGAGTACTGTGTTAAAATGAAGACCTGTGAAACAAACCACTGCTGAAATATCGATCTAGTCTTTTTTAAGACCTGTATTTTTTGACCTTAAATGTTACTTGGCAGTGATACAACAAAATGTTACATTATTCTGCTGAAGTGTAAATTCCCATTAAGAAGGCTCTGGTTGTCACCAGGCAGAGCAACAGTTTGCTAAATTAAAGCATTTTGAACTATTGCACTAAACGTAGTTGGATTTTTTGTTCTTTTGGAAGAATCTGATTTTTTTGTTACAAATGAGATAATCTCAGGAATATTCTGAGGTTGTCACGTGAAAGATCTGAATAGTTCATCTATGGTATGATATTCTGATAAAGAGCTAGTTGAGCTTTCATCTGTAAATACCTTCTCAAACCCTGTGATGTAAATCTGTAAAGAATTTGTCTCTGTACTAAACTGTGATCCATCACTTTGCCTTCACATCTCTGTGTTTTTCATATTGTTAAAGGTTCTGTCCCATGCTGCAGAGTTAATAGGGAGCTGTAGGTTTTCTGAGACTGAACCTTTTTTGTATGTCTTGAAAGTCATCAATTTTCTTTTCCCATCTGTTCTCCCTTAGTTTTTGGTTTAAGGTATGAGAAAGTTTATTGTCAGTTTCCAGTTATTTTTGCTTCACTGTTTTTCTTATGAGCTGTATACATCTGCCATTGATGAAGAGGATTTGTTTTCTTTTGTCTTGTTTTTTTTTTTTTTCCAGCCTCAGAAAATGCTTTACGTGGCATGTGGCTATGTCTAGCGAAGAGGCCTTAGAGCAATTAATGTAATACGCTGAAGTAAAACCACCATTGTCCTCATGTAGGACTGCATGAGGAAATAACAGAAGAAGCTCCTTGAAGCCTGAACACAAGCTTGACTCTGAATATTGATTGTCTTGGGTAGTGTGACAGTGTTTTGCTTAATGATCTGTGGAGAGGATAGCAACATAAAATAGTGTTCAAGCTTAATTATATTTATTTTTAGAAGGATTTCCCTTCTGAACATCATACATTTTGGTCACCAGAATTCTAATCTTGTATCTCCAAACATCTGGCATAAGACTGAGGGAATGTAGAAATCGTTGAGGTGGTTGCATGGGTTTGTGACTAACCATTCTTGTATGCTCCCAGCAAGAGAGTTGAAGTCATGAAAAGAAACTATATAATCTCTTGGTAGAAGTTTAGCAAAGGGCACTTCTTGCTCTGAAAATGCCAAAGGTAAACCGGTAAGTATGAGTCTTTGGTGCAGAAATAGTGTTAAACACAGTTCTAACCACATTGTTTTGATATACTCCAAAGCCTGCGTGAGGGCACTAATTCGGGGGTTAGCCTGAGAAGAGTGGTTGAAGCTTCTTGTCCCACACTCAGAACATGTTCTACAGCACTACCATTTGTGGCCTGTGTTTTTAGTGAAACACTAATGAAATTGGACCTTGAAGAGCATCATCTTGCCTGCTACGCTAAATCCTCTCCTCCTTTCTGTATAGAGGTCTCTGTATCAATAAAAATAGTATTTTACATTCACTTTTCTATGAAGTTCTGCTGAGAGCTTCTATTTTTATGCTTCCAATATCTAACATTTTTATTTGAATGAGACTTCCAAGGGTATAATTTGTTTCCTATTTCTTCCTGAATAACTGAGGCTAAAAACCTAAACCAAATACCACTGCAGGGAAATATCTTCTATCAGAGTTTTTGCAAAATCAATACCTGCTTCTGCTACCCTACAGGTAGAGCACATTACTTATTAATTCACTTATAGGCTGACTCAGTCTAGCAGTTGGAAAGCTAAATCCATGTGCTTTTCATATGAGCAGATAAATGCTGTGTTTCTGAAATACAGTTCCTGCTCTGCACATTTTGGTTCTTTTACCTGCAGTTGTTGAACTGTTTAATAGTGAGGTTACTCTATGCTCAAACACTTTTAGAGACTGAATGCAAAGAAACGAATTGAGACTTGGGTGATTAAGCCAGATTTTAGCCTGAAATACTCCTTGAATTGGAGCAACTTGGCTTGAATTATCCAAGCTATTTCAGTCTATAAGTAAAAGGATGTGATTTTTATACAGTGTTAGACAGTGGTTTTTACTGAGGGCAGCATCCAAATTTTTATTTGACTGTAAATGTATCTGCTTTGGTTGATTTATGTCAAGTGGCAAGCATTCAGATAACTAAATAAAATAAAACTGACTCAGAGGAAGTGTTTTATGAACTTTGCAGATACTTGGACTGTTTGAGGGTCTACTCAAGAACCAGCTTCTGCTTTATGTAATAACAAAAGCATTTATTGTAAGCTAATTGCAAAACATTTTATATTCTTGTCTAATTAAAAAGGAGATGAGACCAACAAGTTTGAAACATCAGCTGTCCAATGAATCAGGAGACAAGCTTCTAGGCAGTAGATATATATATTCTTGTCTCTCTGTTTTGGCACTCTTCTGAAATTTTCTGTCTGCTTTTTTGCTAAAAATAAACTTAATTTCTTGGAAGTAATTTGCTTTTGGGGCACAGTGTAGAGTGCTGTAATTCTATTTTTCTAAGGTCTATTAAATTATGTTGAGTGGCTGACTGAGACCGAGCAATACAGACAGCAGGGTAAGTAGAAAATACAGGAAATCGGAAGGAGGATCAGCATAATGACAGTAGCTGAAATAATGATGTGGTACTGGTTTAGACAAAGGTACCTGTAAAGCTGGCTGAAGAGGTCTCCAGTTGTGTACTTCGTGCGGTTTCTAAAGAGGTCTTTTAAAAGGCTTCAATAGTAGCCCTCCTGCTACTAAGTGTTAAGCAGCTGTTTCTTGCTCAGAGTTTGTGACTAGCTGGAGTTGTTGCCTTTGGTTTTTGAGAAATAAACTTTGAGTTTCATAGCATCAGGGTCTGACTGCAGATGATGCTTCATTTCTCGTTTACTATTTGTAACTTCCCACAACCACATGTTGTTAAAAGGTCAAAATAAAGAGCTCTGTCAGCTAGCACCATAAACTTTGGGAGATAAATGGTATTTTGAGGAAGTAACATTGCTTGCTTGCGTGCCCTTTTACAGAATGGTTGGATGGAAACTGTCATCTGTTGCAGCCCTTGGTTGAATCACTCTTTTTTTGGGGGGGGGCATCTGCTTTTGTCCTCTGTCAGGAGGAGCATATTGGGTTAGATTAAACCTTTGGTCTGACCAAATGCTCTGTACCAGCACTGTCCTGGAAAGCTCACCTCTTAAATTAAGCTACCATCAACTGTGACTTCAAAATGGGACCTGGCTTATTTTAAGATCTGTACATAGCTTTTATTGGAAAGGCTTGTTGAATTCTTTTCAAATGTGAATAACTGCCTGGCTTTATGCATTCACTGAATGAGTGGTTGTGTTTTGGGCTAGCTGTTTTTATTTTTCCTTGTAGTTTCAGTCACAATACTGGAGTTTTCTGAAGGTGTTTGTATGTTACCTGTGGCTCAGGTTTAAGTGGAGAAAGGCAAGGGAAAAGCAGAATCCTGAGTTTGTGTACAATGTCAGTTCATTGTTTTTCTATAGGTTATTTCACTGCTGTTCACCACTGTTAGGAAAGCCAAAGTTCAAATCCAGCAGGACTCTTCAGCTGCTGTTTGCTGCACAGTCGTATTTCAGTAGTGTAGATTTGGTAGAGCAGATTTGGTCCAATACATGCCCATATCTTACTGAATAAATGAGTGTATACAGTGATCTGGCATCTGTTCTGGTCTGTTTATTAAAATTATTTGACAAATATTTCAGTCAAATTAATTTGTGATATTAGCTTGATAATCCAAACCTTTCCAGACACAGACAACATTATAGCCTAGAGATTCATCATGTGGATGAGGTGCTACATTGGAGTCTTTTATAGTTCAGCTTTTTGGTTTTACCATTTAGACTTTTCATTTTGCCTCAAGAAAGGCTTGACTACAGAAGTGCTTCTGTAGCACCTTGATCAGAAGTATGGGTCAGGAAGATGCTGTTGATAGTTTTAAACAACTCTGAAATCTTTGTGAATCTAAAAACACTTCAGAATTTTTGTCTGGCTAAATTTGTGTCCTGACATGCTTTGCAGTCACTAATCAGGTGAAGTTAGGCCATTTTCAGTTTCTCATTAATCAGATACCATGACTATTTTATTAAAAACTAAGTTTTTAACCAAAGGTTAAATAGAGTTGCTTCAGATGGAAACTAGTGTTCAGTTAATTTGTTTATAATGACATTTCTTATTTGAATGATGGTAATTTGAATATGGAGAGTGTGAAGAGCTTTAGCATTGCTTTTTAAATAAGCTAAGGAAAAGATCATAAAATTAATGAATAAGCCTGTAATTGGTTATCTTATTCCTTTAGCATTTTAAAACTGTTATATTGCATCATTTTTTGTGCCATTGGAAAGCAGAGCAAGAAGGCTTCCCTGTTACTGTGTTCTTTACTGTTCTGGATGTTTCTAAGTGGCTTAATTTAGATATTTTCTAAGGTTAGGTTATCTTCAACTTGCTGAATGTAAAAATAAGCATTAAGTTTAGGGCCCTAGCCTTAGTAAAGATGAATTTTACTAAAGGTGAAGTTTCTGTCTTTTGAGAAGTATTTCATAACTTGTTCTGTGGGCTGTTCATGCTTTATGGAATGCTCCCTCCTGAGAGGTTGCCCTCTTTCCCTGGGTAAGTGATTAAAGGCTTAATTTGCATTTTCATCCATATCCTTGGCTGTAAAACTTCTCCAGAACCACCTTCCCTAGCCAATCAATAATAAAGTGGGGAGATATAGTAAAAAAAAATAAATTTTATATATATATATAATTTTGGCAGGTTTTCATTAAGGAGGAGAAAGCTACTTGCTCATGGTCCAGCTTCTGAGAAGTAGACCTTTACAAGAATGCTAAAAGAGTCAGTACTTTCCAGAAAAAGCTGCTTGTTTTCTTCAGGTAGGCAGACATATTCTTCTAACAACAGCCACTAACTAGATGAAGCTTGAGGCTGGCTCTTTTTTTGAATGTGGTTTTGCCAGCCTCTGGCACATCTAACTCTACAGAAGAGATAAACTTTGACACAGTTAGAACTATTGTAGATTGTGATATCTTTTAGAAAGGTGGGTGTATGTGCCAAATTTAAGTTGGCAGAAACTGATAGACTTCTTCTCATGAGAATTTTCCCTGTGAAGTATCTATCTTGTTAAAATACCTGTTTTCTCACATAAGTTATTTGTTGCATATAGTAGTAGTGACATTACCATCTTTGTGACATGAACACCTCAATAAATTTTACCTGTTTATTACGAAGAGACATAAATATGCAGCCTGTCTTATTTGTAATGAACTGTAGACACGATTTGCTGTGTAAGATTCTACCATACCTCCCCACCCCCCTTTTTTTTTTATGTAAGGCCTCTTCAAAGCTGAAGTTTTATGATAGATTTTGTAACATATAGAGCAAAAAGATTTTTAAAATCCTCAGCTGTGGCATAGAGTTATGTTTCTTTTTTTTGATACAGTCAGAATCTTTTAAATTATGTCTCTTAAAAAAAAAGTAAAATGTAGAAATGAGCAAGTAAGAAATATGTATTTCCCAGCCAAGACAACTAAGATGACTAAAAAAGTGATCTTTGTTCTGCAGATGATCATATATGACTTTTTGCTTAAATTGTGCCTTGATTATGTTTATGCTTCTGAGAATGGAAGATCAAGGGCTATGTCTTACGTGGCTATCTACCTGTTTTGTTCAAGCTGCTATGTCATAGCAGTACTGTGAAGTATATTTAGCATCCTTTCATGTCCAGTAAATTGTAGAGATCTTATTTCTGATGTTTCTGTCTGCAGCTTTTCCGTTGATGTACTTTGGACCCTTTCCGGAAGGGTTTTTATTCCTGTTCAAAAACATCTTTAGCTCTTTCCACATATTCTAACAAAGTGACTGCATATGTCAAAACATATGTATAGCTTCAGAGTTAGCAGCTTCCAGAAGCAACCAAAAGCTGTGTTTTTTGAAGCTATTCTGGGAGAAAGTGAGGACTTTGTATGCTAGGTGGGAAGGTGGGAAAGTACTGAAAGGGAAGGTGAAAACCAGGCTATGGAAACTTCTTGTATTGCTGCTTAGTCTTGAGATGTAAATTTTGCTTTGCAAAAATAATTAGTAATTGAATTTCCATGGATAAAACAAGAGGAAAAATGTGACAAGGGTAGACATTCCTGCTGCCCTTTCCATTTGACTCCCACGACTCAGATTTAGCACTGAGTGCTGTTGGAGAAGTGCAAACTGCATGACTGTGGTCATAAGGTAGGCAGGGACAACAGAGACCTGTGCTTCATGGAGAAGTGTAATATGCAAACAAAAGTGAATTACTGTCCAGCCTTCTAGTATGCCATGAGAGGTTGTCAGATAGTATCCCACTGCTCACAAGGATTTCTCTTATCTCAAACCTGCTGAATACCACAGCATTTTCTGATCTCTTTGAGATGATTGAAGTCCTTCCAGTAGAGTACAAGAGGGCACACTGGACTCATGCAGTTGAATGAGGTGGAGGTGGTATACAGCATTTCCCTAAAAAATTAGGGTAAATATCCTGCCACTTAACGCAGTTTGTTACAGAGCAGATCTTTTAGGGGAGACTTGCTGGGTTGGATGGGTACCATGCCCAGAACATTGTGCATAGATGCTGTCTTTGGAATGAATGCAATTATTGATGTTCCACTGTAAGCTTTTGGAATTGGTTTGAATATTGTACCATGGGGTCTTTTTGTAAGCAGAAATTCTTCTCCAAGCTTTCATCAGAAGCTTTTTTTCTGGGTTTGTTACATATGAGCTCATTGGGTGTTTCCTCTTAAATGTGTTTGAGTCCTGCTCTTTTTGTCATCAAAATATATTTGGTATTCCTCTCGGTAACTTTTATCCTGACTTCCTTGGTTCATGTCTGACAAAGACAGAAGAAAGGTTGGTGCAGAATTAGTTCTTTCACAGACGTGGCAGTTCATCTGTTCATGATCAGAACCTATTGACTACTGCCATTCAGAAGAGTTTTCTGGCTTTTCGCGTTGTAGCTTGTTGAGAAGCTGGGTAGGTATACTGGCTTCAAAGAAGGGGGTTTGACATAACACCTTCATCTGAAGTCTCCATCTAAAATTATAGCTCATAATAAATCGCCTGCATTCAGAGCAGCACAACATGCTGGTTTTCTTTCCATAGTCTGGTATGGCTGTAGAGAATACAGAAAAATATATGGAAACTATTCCGAAACTCTTTGCCTACTGCAGCTATTTTGAGATGTTTCCTTTCACTCCAAGATGCTTACAGAAATCTTCAGTTTAAGACTATGGATTTTAAATTTTTTCATAAACAAAACCTGGATATGGAAATTATCAGCCTGTGCTTTGGCTGTAAGAGTCTTGCAAAGCAGCAAAAAAACCCCAACCAACCTTTGAGTCCTTCCATACTTTGTTCTGAGCTTTTTTTTATATGGATAAGTTTTACTAAAATGCAGTAAAATTTTACCTTTATTTGTGTATGTTGTGTAGTGCTGTTTTTGAAAGGTGGTGTGGCTTTCTTGGTGAAGTTTCTGGTTTGGGTTTTGGTTTTTTTTTTACCATGTCTGTACTTCCTGTTGGCCATATTTGAGTTTATGCACAGTGACTGTGACTTGTACTGTGTTGGTAATTTAACTACTAAAGCTTGTCAAAACTACTCTAGCTTAGCTTTGAGAACAGGCTTCTTAATATGTTGGTTGTAAGCCTGCTAATTAGTAGTTAGCATTGGTCATAAGTTAAAACTAAGCACTGTTTGTTCATGCTAGGAACAGGATGAATTAATAGAGCTTTCTGTCTTGTTACATGCATGTTTTTCTTGGCACTTTCTATTTGAGGGTGTATGAAATCTGGTAGCTGTTTAATGTTGATCCTTCTCAGTTAAAGCATGGAATTTCTAAAACAGTGTTTTATGTATACACTGGGTCCAGTAATGCTTTTGGAAAGGAGTGAAAAAGATGACAACTTTAAAGCTGCAGTGGTGTGGGGGTTTTTGGTTTTATTTTTCCATAATACTGATTTATTTAGCTTTACATAAAGCTGGTTCGCAAAAAGGCATCAGAGTACGTTTGCTATGTACTGTGGCATCCTCCATTCTCAGAACTGGGAGGACAGAGGTGGCATTAAGTTTTCCTCCCCAATGGTCCAAAGGTGCTCAGTTCATTCTCCTGTAAGACATTCATATGCTTGGCAAAATACTACTCAAATAGTCTAACCCTGTTCTGCAGCTTATTGCTGCCTGGGTCAGTGGACTAGTGTTAGAGTTGTAAATAAAATGTATACAGTGGGTTATGAAATCCCTTGAGAGTAAAGTGTGGTTACAAAAACTGCATGGTTTTACACAGGCTGTTTCAGATTTTTCTGGGACAGAATTCCTGAATAGAAGGTTAAGAGAACTAATTTTTAGTTCCTCTTTGATAGTGGGGTCAGCTGATTGCTCTCAATAATTACATTCCCCCTCCAAGACACCAACATATTTATGATTTTCAGCTTTGACTCTGGAAGGTGGAGCATCTCTGCTACACTGTGTGAATCCTGCTGCTGTGGTTGGCAAACTACCATCAGGTTTTGGTGAGGTCGATGAAAGTGGCTGTGACTCAAGGGGGCTGCTGTAAGTAGTCTGAGGGGATGAGGGCTAGAAAGTACCATTCTGCTGTAGAGGAAACAATGCTTCTGCACTTGAAGGGAGAGGGAGTAAACAACAAACACCAAGACTCTGCATAAGGAGGCTGGAGGCCAAAAGCATTAACACAGATTTATATGAAACATAATAAAAGGAAAAAACTATTTTGGGTGTGTTCCTCTCTTGGCTGAATAAAAGCTTACTTCCTTACTCCCATCCCTGCATGTGGGAAGACAAACCTTTAAGGTTTTAAGGAAAAAAGGAGAAGGGAAGTATGTTTCCTTTCTGAATCGAGTATAAATTATACCCCTATAATTGGATAGTTTATCTAGGAAAAAGGTTTTAGATAGCTAAGGCCAGCAGTGACCATGCAAAAGAGCCCCTTGAGGCTGGGGAATTATTCTGCATTCAGATTTTAAAATTAGTCCTTTTGTGATCTAACTTGAGATTGCAGATGTCTGTGGAAAGTGCTGCTTTTTCCCTGTCCCTTTTGTCTGGCACCAGATCACTACTTGCTCTTCCTTATGGGTGGAAGACTAAGTGAGCATGCTGCCTGTTGTCAGTTCACTTTTACTCTACCACTTCTCACTAGATGACACTGGGACTCTTGGGCAATTTCAAAAGATGCTAAACACTAGAAATGTCATGTAATTATATTGGTGCTGGTTTTGCAAAGTTTTTACAGGTTGCTTTGACGTTCTCTCCCTAGGGGACAATCTGAATAAGCTTTCTCTGTTCTACTGTTGTTGTTAGTTGGCCAATTAGTTAGCACAAGTGTTACTGGCTAACAGGTCTCACTTGTGTTTCTGGTCTGGTGAAACAGCATGGTAGGTGGTTGCATCTACGAGGGAGCTTTAGCTCTAATCATAATTCCATTGCTGAAGTGAATCTCCTAGTTGTTCCCATTTAGTAGGCTTTCATTCATATCATGGGGCAGCCTGGCAGCATGTGAACTCGATTTTTTTTCAGAAGGTTCTGTCCAGGATGACATCTGATAGGGTCTATTTGCTAAATTAGCATTCAGTTTGCCTGCCTGGAGGCTTACACCGAGGATGCTTTTCAGGAAGACAGAGGTAAGGGGGCTGAAAGAGGAACCTGCACTAACTGCTTGGCAGGAAGTGATGGCCACCGGTATCTAGAAGACCAAAGGTGGTTCTGCCAGTTATGGAACAACTTGTACAGTAATAATTTCTGACCATTTTTGTAAGAATATGCTTGCAGTTAATCCAGTATTAACTGTAGACAAATGACAGTTTTTCTGAGCATAGAAATATGAATATTCACTGAATATGCTTTGAATGACTCCTTCCAGAATCACAGCTAGAGTTATATTTCAGGGAAAAAAATGATCCAGGAATATGCAAACTTTATATCCAGTCATTCAGAATTGCTTTAAGCAACAGAAAAAACCCAGCTCTTGGTCATGGTGGGGAGAGGGGAAGTTATTAAATCTTAAGAAGAGACAAGAGTATGTATCTCATACTCCTTTTGCAGAGGGCTGGAAGCAGGAGGATGTTTCTCTTCCTGTAATTAGGAAGTTAGATAGTAGAAAAGTAATTTTTTTTTTTTTTTTTTTTTTTTTAAATTTTGAGCTTACCTGTGTAGTTGAAAGAAAAAGTAAAATGTTCTGACAGAGGTTGCAGTGCTGCATCTGTGACTCAGGGGTGGAGACTGTTGTGAGACTTACTCTAGTGGTAAAAGTAGCAAGTGATGTCCAATTATTAATTAGTCTGTTTGTCATTTCAGTATCTGGGTTCTCTCTGAAGCAACTTAGGCATGTAATTCAGTTGAAGCATTATTAGACATGAGTGGGGAGAGAGTTAAAACAGAAACCAAACAAATCTTCATGGAAATTTAGAAGGAAAGAAGATGTTTTGGAGGGGTAGAAGTGACAACCTTGATCTTTATTTTGCAGTACAGATGAACCTTAATCTTTATTGTACAGATGAGTTTAGATCAAACTGTAAAAGGTAGTTAATCTGAAACGTAGTGTAGTTGTTTGTTGTGGTTGATTATGGTGAGTTTGTTTTTGGAAGGAATACTCTTGGGAGAGCAGAGGGCTTATTGATCTACACTATAACACTGCTCAGTGCAGCAGAGATTTTTGCTGAAGTCTGAATCTTGCCTAAAGCCATTTTCCACAGCTTTCCAATTGATTTTCCTGTAGGGCTATTTTCCTTCAGCGTAATTGGATGCTGGAGTGACTAGCACTACTCTCCTGGTTTGGTCCTTGATTTAGGACTCTCTCCTTGCTTTCTCTCAGATTAGTCTGTGTGGCTAAAGTGCTTCAATGTTGAAGTTTTGTTCAGAAGCAGAGTAGATTTGGGCTGCCTGTGTATAGTTATTATTTTCAGATACAGCTAAGAGTTTATTTTTCAATTTTATTCAAAATTCCTTGTACTCTCTGATGACTTTCCAACTTTCTCTCCTCCCAGCTCCCCTCATCCCAGGCCCAGATTTTCTGTTGATTCTAATGTGTGTTTCCATGCTGGTTTCCCTTCTAATGAGAATTGACATTGGAGACACCCTACAGTGCAACAGACCTGCATCTGCTGACTTGATCCTGTCAATTACCTATCTTTTAGGCTGCTTCATTTAGGCCTTAATTTTTGTGATCCTGAGTTGGCTGTTGTCTTGCATTTACTTTTGAGGACAGAGTTCCCAATAACACTATGGATATTCAAGTACAAAACCTTGCCCTGTTTTCTTCATCATAGTAAGTGTGAACAGTAACTGACATTACTAAAACTGTAAGAGTCTTGTGTCCCCCCTTCCTTTTAAATGGATGATGTACAATGACTTATTTTAGCCATAGCATTTGGAAACAGCTAGGAAGAATCCATCCTTCTCAAAAATACTAAGATCAGTGCAAATTCCAGGGCAGTCACTGCTTTAGCCATAACTCTGTTTTGCAGCTCCTTACCTCATCTAACTGCTTTTTTTTATATCAATATCATTGCATTTCTTTGACATGGCTCTTCTTCCACCACCCACTCTGACGTGGCAAACTGGCTTTTTCTAGTTCTCCTTCAATCATTTTAACATTGGTAGATGTGTAATATAGCCAGCATAAAGTTACCACTGGAAAATAAGTAGAGCTGCTGTCTCCAAGATTGCTGGTTCCTTTGAGAGGTTTCCCATTGGAACATGGCAAGGACAATTAGCGTCATAGACATTAATGGATAAAACACTGGACAGAAAACTGCTTTTCTTAATGTGGCACTAGAGTCACTGTTAGACTTGTTTATTTCAAGGTTTGTGGGTTTTTCTTTTTTCCTCTAGCTTTTCAATAATTGCACATCTTTAAACTGTAAAATTTAGATAAGTATTTTAATTTCAGTATTGAGTATTTGTCAGATCATTTCCCGAGCCAGGTTACAGTGACTTTTAAGAAAATGAGACTTCTCATTAACAGAAGAAGAAAAAAACCCAAACCAATCCAAAAACTTGAAGGCTTTTCCTGTTTAATGAAAAACAGAACAAAGTGAAGGGAAAGAATTAAACTGTGCATTCCGTATGTGGTCAGCCCTTCTTTGAGTTTTTCTATAGAGTTTTTTTTGTATACTGAGTCTTCATATTTTTTTACAGATTCTGGAGTTCCCTTTTCACACTGTTTCTTAATATAGTGGACAACCTTTTGAAGATGCTTGGATTGGAAAGTTTGGTTGATGTAGAAGGTGTCAGTGCATAAATAAGAGTACAGAAATGATTCTCCATCATTTTGAAGTACTTGAAGAACTCTTCTGCCCTCAGTGACATTTATGAAGTGTCACTCTAGTTTAATTAGGAAAAACTGTGATCCAACAATAGCAGCTGTTCCTTGAGGCTGAAGTTCACATTTTAACCAGGTCTAGTTCTATGCTGCTGCTGCAAGAAATAATAGCACTCAGCCCAAATTAGATTAGTGTGCAAATTCAACTGGAGAGTTTTCTGGGAGATGCAAGGAAAGTTAGTCTTAAGTCCGTTTGCAGCATGGCAAAAGGCGACTCTGGTGTCAGCACAAAGAAGGAGTGGCATGGAGGCTGGGATTTAGGGTTTTTTTGGTGGCAGTGTTGATTGATATGACAGTGATTAGGCATTTGTTTCAGAAACTTGTCAAAATGAGCCTTGGTGGCATTGAGATAATGCTTGCTTTTGTCTGAGAGTCTTCAGTATTATAACTGCTGACTAAACTGTGGTGGTTCAAGTGAGGGATCTATGTTTCTGTCAGGGATACTTTTTTCTTAATGAATTTTAAGACTTTTATAGTTGGAAGAGCAGCTTAGCCTATGGATAATAATAGTAAATGGAGCTATGCACAAGTCAGTCTTGCAGAAAGCAGTTGCAAAATATTCCTAGGTAAATGCTTAAAAGCTGTATTTTGTGGATTCTGTATTTGTGAATTTTTTGAGAACTCAGGTGAAAAGCAGAACCTGTAGCACTTCTCAGCTGCTGTCATGCATCCTTGCATACTGCTCGGTTTTGGGCCCCTCACTACAAGGAAGACATTGGGGTGCTGGAGTACATCCAAAGAGAGGCTGCTGAAGGGTCCAGAGCACAAGTCTTCTGAGGAGCAGCTGAGGGAGGGAATCCTGCTGTGGCGGGGGGGGTGGACTAGGTGATCTTTCAAGGTCCCTTACAACTCCTAATATTCTGTGATTCTGTGTGATTCTGTGAACTGGGGTTGTTTAGCCTGAAGAAAAGGAGGCTCAGGGGAGACCTTCTCACTCTTTACAACTACCTGTAAGGAAGTTGTAGCAAGGTAGAGGTTGGTCTCTTCTCCCAAGTAATGAGTTATATGACTCAACTTGCACCAGGGGAGGTCCAGGTTAGATAATAGGAAAGATTTCTTCACTGCAAGAGTCATTAAGCATTGGACAGGCTGCCCAGGGCAGTGGTGGGGTCACCATCACTTGAGTTGTTAAAAAAATGTGTGGATATGGCACTTGGTGACATGGTTTAGTGAGCATAGTGGTGTTGGATTTTATGATCTTGAAGGTCTTTTCCAACCTTAATGATTCTATGATCACATTCACTGTTTTTAATGGATGCATAACTCCACACTTTGGCATCATGCTTTTGAGCTGATGCTTTTTTGAAGCACTGGTTGTTGCAGCTGCCCAAGCAGCTGTGGTGTGGGATGAAGGCAAGTCTTTATTCCTCATTTTAAAAAGAACAATTAAAAGTTTTGGAAAAGATAACTCATTTAGCATACACAGAGTCTTGGCTTTAAAGCAGTTGGTTAGGAGATGTGTCTCAAATGAGATACTTGTCAGGTATGGAAGTCTTATTTGTGTGTATTTTCAAATGACTCACATGTTAAACTAAATAAATAGCTACATCTTAATCAGATGTGTTTTATGTGGACTTCCATGCATCACTGAAGCTTTTCTTAATTTGTTTTGTAAAGACTCATTAGTAGAATTATTGTTTCAGTATGAACAAGTATATGATATGTCACTTTGAGCAACAAACTTGAACAGGCACCTGACAAATTCGTCAAGATGACACCTGGGAAGTGGGAAGCTTTTTGCTGTGGGAGAGCAACATGAGGCTTTTTCAATGCAGGTGCTGAAGTTTAAGATAAAGTGAAAATCCCTATTACTGCAAAGGTGCTACACTCATAGTGTAACTTTACAGAACATAGAAATTACTAGAGTGGGTTTTGTGCTCCTAGCCATACAAAAAAAAGGCAATTAATCTTAAAATCCATGGTGAAACTCAGAGCTTTAAGAGTAGCATAAATATTGAAATAGGATATGAGGTGAGATTTTGTGATAGTTTGTTTTAAAAGGCTGCTTTAAAGGGATTTCATTACACTGTAGTGGAGAAGAAATTGGAAGATTTCTTTCTTAGGTTTTGGATGCATACACTGCTGACAAAAATGTGGAATATATACACAGTTGCTAATTTAGAGGAAACTGTCTATTGGCAAGAATTTATTCCCTTTTTGTGCTACATCAGTGCCAGGCATAGCAGAAACTAAATAGCTGACAACTCAGCAGATGTTGAGAGAGAAAAATGGAAGTCAGGTTTTCACTTATCAAGTCAGAACTTTTTTTTAACATTGCATATGACTGAATGATTTAAGAATTTGTCAGAAAATATTTGAAGAATTAAGTATAGTATTTCTTTTACCTGAACTCATTGTATATCACCCTTGCCTTTTGTAAAGGACAAACCTCTGTGTCTTAAAACCAGTTCTGCATCCTTGGCTCTGGGCTATGTCCTCCCTATCTGGCAGGAATTTCAGTAGCAGTCCTTTTCCACCTCCCGTGTCTGTCCTTCATGCTCTTCTGCTGCAAAATATAGCAAGCACACTAGTCAGGTCTTGGGGTATCACCTTATCATCAGACCTATCACTTTTCCTTTTAGCTTTGTAAATGTGTGCTTCTGCTGTTGGCTATAAAAGCAGTGTAGTTTTCCTCTAAGTAATTATTAGAAAACCAAAAAGTGGTGGCAGCTATTTAAAAGTAATGGTTTAGCACTTTAAGCAAAACAGTTCTCATCATTTTAAAAAGAGTGTAGTCTTGAGACACACTCTTATTCCAGCCTACTTCAGCCTCTGTTAGAGATAAAATACCCATTTTTCTGACTACAGTGGAAGCTGTGTTCCAGAAACAAAAGCATGTCTCCAAGTAATTGAAGTATCATGTTTGTGTATTTTGCCAAGGTTGCTTGGAAATGGCAGCAGTGTATCCAGAAGAGTACATCTCTGCCATCCTTTTGCTCCTTGTTTGACTAACACTAGACCAAATACTGAAAAACAGAATTCCCCTAACTTGCAGATGGCATTGCCCTAACTTTTCATTCCTTATTGACCCAAAAATAATGTCCCTGGGGTAGATTTACAGAATTCTGTCAGGCTTTCTATATCTTTCTCTTGCCATTTGTCCCAGGCAAGTGTCTTGTCCTAGCATAGTTTTCCTTATCCTGCATGCAATGCCAAGTGCTTCCAAAGAAATTAGGAGAGAAGACATCAAGGTATAAGGTATTGAAAGAAATTTTGAATAGCATTAGAAATCTTCTAAGTTTAGTTATTTGACAGACTTTTGTGGACTGGCTTAATGGCTGAATATCCCACTTGGGATATTTTGAGAGCACTCAGCACTTAATTTCAGTAGGTTTTATTGTGTTCCACATATAAATATTCAAGAGAAGAACTGAGCAATGTTGAGTAAGTTAATCTAGGTGCTTTCAGTAAGAGTTCTGTAGAGACTCACTAGTTTTTGTGTAAATAAAAGTCTTTTTTTTTTTGTCCTTTTGAAGTTTTCTTAGATGTATCAGTTGGATGGGGTTTTTTGAGTAACACATCCTGCCTGATTTTCTTCACCTTCCTCTGCTTTTGCTTGAGTTGGTCTGTAATACTTCTTAAGTAGAATGTGAGGAATGCAAGCTCTTCTGTCTTTAAGGTGTTGACCCTGTGTTTGTACCAAGTATTTCAGTCTTAAAAATTAAGTAAACCCAATTAGTCTTCTGTTACTTTCTCAGCACGTAGATAGCTGTGTGGGTTTTATTTCTGCCCAAGTGATGAATGATCCTACTGTGACTAATTAATCTCTGAGCTGTTGATTAATATACCTTTCATTCTTGAGTCAGCAAATGTTAGAAGTTATGTACTGGAAATGGTCTACAATTAGTTGTCAGTAGCAGTGGAGAGATGACAAATTTCAATAATCTTCCTCTTTTTTTTTCTTTTTTTTAAAAAAAATCATAGAACTGGGGAAAGGAATCAGTTATATTTGTTCCTGTTTATGTCTCCCAGAGAGCAAGGCCAACTCTGCAGCTTTCTCTAGGTGCATCATTTCAGAGCAAGCAGTGGTAGCCTCAGATGTATGCTTTCTTAGCCTTCAAAAGAGCATCCTTCTTCAGCATCATTCACAACTTTTGTTGTTCCTCTTGCTTTCATTTTGAATCAGTTTGGTTTTTTTTTCTTCTTTTGTGAAGGCTTTGTGGCTTTGTCATAGCCTGTGTAAATTTAAGGTATATACTTGTTAGAAGGTTTAACCATAAGTTTGTTGTCCTGGAGCTCTACAGCTTCTGTCATTTCCACTTGCATCCTTTAACCCAGTTATTTCACAGATAACTTGTGCATTCAGATTTTCCATGTAGGTCAGTTTTGACAACATTTTCTTTCTTGTAATGTGTCTGAAACTGCATTGCAGTATGACTCCAGCTTGATCAGACATATGAGGTAAGCTTTGGCAAGCCTGGGCCACAGCTCCTAATTGCGTGCTTGTAATTCCATGCAAGTTTGGATGCTGAAGCCCAGGTTGTTACATTTCAGCTGTTATTGGTACTAGAGATGGGTGGTTCAATGCTGTGGGGTGTTTTTTTCATCTGAAGCCATGGTGAAGAACTAAATGAAGAGAAACTTGTGATTTCAGCTCCTTTGGCTTTGCTAGACTATTTTTTAAAAGAGCTGAAAACTTGCTTCCTTTGCCTCATGTTTATTTAGGTAATATAGCCTATTCTAAATGCCTACTTTGCAGACATGCTGTTTATCAGAAGCAAAGCCCTTATATGGAATTGCAGAAGGTGTAACTTCTTGTGAATCATTGGTGGTTGTTTTGGTGCAGAGAGGAGGTCTAGTTTTAAACACAGGTTTTTACATTTACTTTCCTGGCTTTTTGTTTTGTTTATGTTGTTTGTGGTTTTTTTTTTTTGGTTTGGGTTTGTGTGTTTTGTTTTGTTTTTGTTTTTTGGGGGGTTTTTTTGTTTGTTTTTTAAACAAACACACAACCCCCCCCCCCAAACCTTGTACATTTGACTTACCTTACCCAAGTCTGGAGTTATCTTCCCCTCATTCTCCCATCCTCAAGCCCCTAATGCCCTGGTTTGGATCACTTCTTGCTTTGCTTATGCTGCATTATGAATTCTAGTGGAAGTGGTGGGTTGTGGGAGTAGAGGACCATTTCTTTTGGCAGCAGCCAAAATCTCA
The DNA here is from genome assembly GCA_013399015.1 of Galbula dea. NCBI lineage: Eukaryota > Metazoa > Chordata > Aves > Piciformes > Galbulidae > Galbula > Galbula dea. The sequence continues at coordinate 1,805,075 of VWZX01003224.1, read as the reverse complement.
CCTGGAAAGTTAAGCCATAGTTTCATGGCTGTTTTAATCTGTCAGTTGTAGAAAGCTAGAATTGCTGCTGTGTTGAGGGGAAATAATAGTACTTGAAAAATGCTGTCTAGAATCTGTTGCAATATTCTTCTGAGGTACTTCCCTGCTAAAATGGCTTTTCTGAATTATTTAAATGGCATTTGTGACAAGAACAGTATGCCAAAAGTCCCTCCTCAGTTATTGCACTTTAAATTTTGCTCTAAGAAAATTAATTAAATTGTCTTACTATATTCTCAATGCTGAAAGTCTGTTGCTGTTGATGCAGTTACTGCTGGTATACTTCCTTGTTACTCTGTTTTGCTAGGATCAGTTCTGTGGCTCTAGCAGATGTTTCTTCCTTAATTTATGCTCCAAATTCAAGTTGTGAAATGGTGGAGCTTTGGCTTTCTTTCCTTTATAGAAGTCTATAAAATAGAAAGTTGAAATGTTTGCAGTATTTCACATGACACTGTCCTACATGGAACTGTAGATGTGTGGGAGCAGCTGTGTAGCAGAATCCTGCTCCCACCCCTCCTGCTGATGGCTTTCATTTGGCCATTCCTGTATGTTTATCAAAACATTGGTTCATATTTTGTAGAGCACTGAAGACAGGAACTAGCCTTTATGAAAGCTTCTAAAATCAGACTTAAAATTAAAAGCATCTTGTAGTCTCCTTTCTTGTGGTCATCTATAATGTCATGGCAGAACATCATTCCCCCTCGGCGAGAGGACAGCTCCTTCATACCATTTGGTGTAGTTTAGGCTCTTTGGCTGTTCATGTAGCTTGCTTTCTATAGCAAAGGAGAAGCTGGGTGGTAGAATGTCAGTAAAGCTATTGCACATTTGCATAAAGCTGTAGATGCTGTCATGCATAGAAACTGAAATGTACAAGGATGAAAGAAGATGAAATGCATTATTTTTATGTCTTCTGATAAGCTTTTTGCCTGTCTTTGAGTCACCAACATCAAACTGATGGTTAAAATAAATAAAATATAAACTGGGTTTATATTTTAAGCAAAAACTGTCACAATAGTTAGAATACATAAAATGGAAAAAATCCTTAAAATATCTGTCTCACCTGCTAAAAATAAAACATGCTTTGATGTAAATACCCTCATACCTAAGTTGTGTAGAAGTAGAGCGTTTTCTGTTGAAATTGATTCCATTGTAATAACTCTTTGGCACTGTCTAGTGCACTAAAAATCTGCCCCTTGTCATCAGAGCAGAAACATTGTTGGGTGCCTTCATTCTGCTAAAGCAGTAAAGAAACTGCAGCTTGTGTTTGTATCAAGTAACTCTAAATACAGATTTCTACTTAGAATGCAGTGGAAGCTCTGAAAAAAAAAAAGCAGTTTGTAGAATCTTGTTTACCCTGGGACATAGTGTTGATGGCTTGTGTCTAATAAGCTACAAGCCCTACTGGGCTGAGTTACCTTCTCTCACCAGCCAGAGTTGTTGACAGTTAATGCATCTTAGGAACATAGGATCATAGGATTTTCAGAGTTGGAAGGGACCTCAAAGATCATCTAGTTCCAACCCCCCTGCCTGGCAGGGACACCATCCACTAGATCACGTTGCCCAGGGCCCCATCAAGCCTTGTCTTAAAAACTTCCAGGGATGAGGCCTCCACAACCTCTCTGGGCAACCTGTTCCACTGCCTAACCACCCTCATAGGGAAGGACTTCTTCCTAATATCCAACCTAAATCTTCCCTCCTCTAGCTTACACCCATTTTCCCTGGTTCTATCACTGTCTGACCTCCTAAAAAGTCCCTCACCAGCTTTCTTGTAGGCCTCCTTCAGATACTGGAAGGCCACAATAAGGTCTCCTCGGAGCCTTCTCCTCTGCAGACTGAACAATCCCAACTCTCTCAGTCTGTCCTCATAGGAGAGGTGCTCCAGTCCTCTGATTATTCTTGTGGCCCTTCTCTGGACTCTCTGAATCTGTAGTTCCTGCTGTTCTCAGTGAAGAGATACAGTAATGGAGACTTGGGTCACCTTGTTGGTGACAGTACATGAAGCATATTTCTTTGAGGAATTTAACTGAAATCTCAGTTTACAGTGCTATGATTGCCAAAAGTGTTGTCCTTGCAGGGAGGTAGTTCCTAGGCAGTCTTGTAGTCACACTTGGAGCTTGGGAAAGCAACTTGAAATTCCTAAGTTCAAGTAGCGTGTGTGGTTCCCAGTGATGTAGTTGATTGTCACAGGGCATGATCATGACACAAATGTTTGACTGGTAGATAGCCAAGTAATTGTTAGTGAAGAATAGAAAAACTTCTGGTGATTTCTGCAAGAGTAATTTCTTTCTTATTTGATGAAGAGGTAGAAAATATATACAGAGAGCATACAGAGAACGTTGAAGATTGGTTAGGGATCTGGTTCACTTGATATGTTTCATGAACTCTTGCATGGGGTCACAAATCTAAGAATGGAAGTTCATGGCTTGAATTCTAGAAAAGAAGATCCTAAAAATACAGTGGAAAATTGATCCTGAATTTTCAGAGTGATGTGGTATGTAGTAGATGCATTATTAGGAGATGTAATATAGGAATCAGAAAATAGCAGTCCCCAGTTGAAGCTCCATATAAAGCTGGAAGCTGGGTTGAACTGGACTGCTTGTCCATTGCTGTTGTAGGTATTTGAGTGAGAATGGCAGAAGCTGAAAAGTTGGAAAAACTTGGAAATATGCCACATTCTCAATGTGCCACAACAATGAATGATGAAAAAAAGCATCATTATTAGAATTTAAGGATAACAGTTCACTTTTATCATAGGGAAGAGATACTTGCAGTTTTCATGCTGAAAATTCACTCGAAATTAGGCAGCTAGATCTAACTGCATCACAATACATTGAGTGATGGGAATTGCATGTTATAACTGCTGAAATGCTTTGTCACATTGCATCCTTATGCCACTTTATGTAATGGTGAAAGGGCAAAATCTCCTCAGAAATGCTTACTGAGAGTGGGAAGATGCATTATTTGTGGTTTGGTTGTTTTTGTTTTTTTTTCTTTTTCACGTTAAGGCAAAGTAAATTCCATTTGTTTTCCCTGTCCTCTTGTGTTTGCCATATTCCTAGCCTGTTGCATCTTTCAAAGCTGCATTCCCAGCCTGGAATGCCTTCAAGTGAATTTGGGTTGAGCAAGGTTCTACATGGGAAGGATAAAGGGTTTTGTTTGGATTTTTTTTTTTTCCTTACCATATTTCTGGCTGAGGTCAGAATATTTTAATGTGTCCAAAAAGGCTGCTAGAATTTTTCAAATACACTTGGATTCTTTAATTCCCCTTCCTTTGTAGTCAGCAGAGAAATTCCTGTTTGATTGCAGTGGAAGCAGCATGACTCCCCTTAGTATAATATTAAATGTTCCAGTTAGAGTTTTTACCTGCCTTTTCAGTGTAATTTTTTTTTTTTTTTGATATTATAGCCTTTTACTCTCATCATAGGTGGTGACTGTTACTTGGTCCAGGACACAACTACATCCCAGGATTGATGTATTGATTCAAAGTCTTACATGTAATAACCTCAGTTACTGGTAGCAGTTCAGCAGTCCAAACTGTCATAATCTGTACTGGCTGATTAAGTTTTCCATGGATATGGGTATCTAGGTGGCCAGGGCACCTTATAGAGCAAGGTGGTGTATAAATATCCTTAGCATGCTTGTCTTTTCACTAATTTCATCTCCAAACTGCCTTCCTGTCCTTGCTGCCGTAATGGAGGAGAAACAAACCTCAAATCTATCAGGGCATAATGTTTCAGCAGTTCAGTATCCACTTAGTATGGAGTGCTACAGCTGCTGGAACCATCTAGGGAGAGCTGCTTGTTTGCCATCACATTCTTTCAAAGCTGAAAATCTTATTTCCATATGTTGAATTTCAATGACAACTTGACCAGCACTGTGATTTTCAGAAGTGTTTGTTCTGAGTGTTTTCAAGTTTAAATTCTGTAGCATGTTAAGACTAACAGTAACCCTAATAGAAGGGAGAAGAAGTGACAACCCTAGAATCTGATACACAAATCTTTCTTCAGTAATGCATTGGAGAACTTTTTGCAAGATTATGGTCCACTGAAAAAGTGATATTCACTCAAAGAATGTGAATTGTACATTGCAAAATAGGAGCCCTCCTCTTGAGGGGTTCAGCAGGGGGAGTGAAAGACTCTTCAGTTCAACTGGAATGGTATGTTCATCTTGAGCAGAGTTGTGAGATGGAGAAGATTAAGCTTCAAACTGGCTGCAGCTGAGGGGTTGGAAAGCTGCGCTTTTCAGAAGCTTCTTCCTTTTGCAAGCTTGGTGGGGAAGCCTCTAAGCTGCAGCTCACCCTGCCCTAAAGATGTTTTAAGTGCAAACCTGTCCCTTCTGGCTCACACATAGCTGTTGTGTTGAGGTTCCCAGCACTGAGGCTGTAACTGAAGTGTCTTGTTCCTGCAGCACACCTCGCCGGTGGCCAGAGCCTGTCTGCAGCACAGGTTAGCGCATCTGTTGGCCAAGGTGGGCTTTGAAGAGCAAGCACTACTACTAATGTAGGCAGCTTGCAGGAGCTCCAGTTGCAGCGTTTCATCAGCTGCTAATCCATTTCCAGTAGAGCTAATCAGATTGCTCTGCTGAGCACTGCAGAGACTTTGTGCTGCACCATTGTAATCGAGATGGCTGATGTGTATAAGCTAGCTTGTGTAGAAAATCGAGCTGGCTGTTACACTGGAGACAGGATCTTGTCTGCTGAGGTTCATAACTACTTTTTTTGTGACTCTGGATTACTTGCATTAATCCAGGACATTCTCAAGGCAAGTTTTGAAGCTTTCTGAGTTTGGTCTCTAGCTCAGCCATTATTTATTTATTGGGGAGGGAGAGATTAGCAGCTTAGGTTTTTCCTTTCCAAAGTGTGAGGGTGATGCAGCTCATTCTCCTCCCTCAGTAAAAGTATGGCTCCAGTAGTTTGCATCCAAGTTCATTAGCTTTACAGCAAATTGCTGTGTTTCTGTTCAGTTACTAACAAACTAATGGCACTGCATACAAAAACTTAAGGAAACATTTTCATTTGCTTTTTTCCTTACTTCTTATGCCAGTGTGAATTGTGTTGAAGTAGTTTCTTTACAATAGAAAACTAAGCAAAAGACTTGTCTTTTAAAATACTGTAAGAAGTAATTGATCTGTAATTCTTACTCCTGTCTCTCTCTGTAGAGCTGTCAATGGGGGTAATCTTTAATTCTGACTGCATTTGCTTGCCTTGTCATGGCAGGAACCTCTGAAGATTCTTTAGCAAGGCTGACTTACTGTTGCTCTTGAACAAATTACTAAAAAAAACCAAACCAAAACAAAAACAAAACCCAAACAAACAAAATACAATCCCCTTCCCTGTCCCAAAACCAACAAAATTTCCAGGCAAACCACATAGTTCTGGAACTTTGTTGTAGCTCCTGTGGCTTTGGTAGTTAAACCAAAACAATACCTTTTTTTTTTTTTCCTTCCCCTCCTCCCTGGCAAACTGTACTTGAAATAATGGAGATAGCTTAGTCTACTTTGGCATTGTGATAGGAAGTCATAGCAGGAATATGGGCTGTTTGTAGTCTTTAATGTGTGGTAATACTATCTTTGTGTATTGTAATGGGAGCAATGGAGAAGTGCTAAATGCATTCAGTACTTCAGATGATCAGAAAAATGCATGTAACAGTGACAGCTGGATTTGTAGGTTTTCCTTGAAACTGGAAAAGAGGATAGATTCTCAAAGCCTTGGAGTGCAGTGTGTGTTTTCAGGTACTACATTTCAAGAGTGTTTGAAATGTAAACCTAAATGTTTATACTCTATGTGATACTCCTGGTTTTACTGAAACTGTTCTGTTTTCTTTCAGGTGAATCTGGACTGGGAAAATCAACATTAATCAACTCATTATTCTTAACAGAATTGTATTCCCCAGAGTATCCAGGTCCTTCACACAGAATTAAAAAGACTGTACAGGTATGTCTGGGAGAAAAAAAATGCAACTTGAGCAGTGTAACTTCCAGTTTTGTGATGTGAGGGGATAGAGTTATCACATGAGCACCTATGTTTCAAATAAATTTAGCTATGGTGTGAACCACTAAGAAATATTCAGTGTTATCTTTCAGTGCACCTTAACTATATAAAACTTCCAGATTCTGAAACCTGTAGCCTGTAGAAATTTGGCTGTCCAGAGGTGAAGTACTTTGTGTGCTGTCTTTGCTTTAGAAACCTCATACAGGTGCAGCTCTGTTTGGTAATGGAATGGGTTTGCATCAGTTAAAAGACTGAGTGTATTTGTAAAAATGCACATGTACAGTAAAACCCCTGACTCCTTAGGGAATGCTTTTAGAAACTGTGTTAAAGGATTTGACAGGTGTAAGGACTTAAGGTATAAATGTATCCATGAATCTTCTGTTGCCTGTATCCTTCATGGTGCATTTTCTTTACCTTTTATAAGTGGTTAGTCTGAAACACATCAGGGACTAGGGTGAACCTGCCTGACTTTAAGCACTAGACTTACATAGATAAAGATGATGCTCCTGCAAGTGCATTGTACAGCTAAAATAATGTGGTCAAAGACTGAAAAACTACTACTTGCTACTGATCAACTGCATTTTCTGTCAAGAAAAGGAGCATGCTTTTTGTATTATAAAAAGGTTATTAAAAAAACCTACAACCCTAGTACTAAGAACTAATTAAATAATGCTGTGGGTAGTTTAGGAAATCATTATCTGTCAGGGGGGTGTTTTCTACCTGCATAGCTGAGCAGCTGAATAAAGATGCATGAGCTCTGTTTATCTCTCCTGATGCACATCAGACACTTGTTTAAGATTTTGGTGAAGATAGCTTGGGATAATTTAACTTCATAAAGATGAGGACCAGGGGTGCTCAACCATTTGATGTTGTCCAGCAGAGTTCCTCCAGCTGCAAAATGACAGTCTTGGACCACCTCAGCTGTGGCTGAAGTGATTGTGCAACTACGGAGTGGTAAAGCCTTGTGCTGCTGAGTTAGGAGAGCACACAAGGTGCCAAACAGAAGCTGTAAGATTGAATGCCTTTTACATTTTCAATGGAATTAATAACTCTGTTCCAGTGCTGTGATCCACTGACCTTACTGGTTTGGGGAGCTTTTGGTCTGGTTTTGTTTGGGGTCTTGGGTAAGGCTTTTTTTAATCCAATATCAGGACAGGATAATTGCCAAGGGGCTAGGAAAAAGTTAGTTATGTTGATACTAAGAAGGTTAAGTGGCACTGCTTGTCAGTTAGCTCAACATCAAAGTCTTGGTTAATAATACCAGTTGTATTTGATATAGAGTATCACTTTTTAATTTGGGAGAAAGCTTCTGACTAGCAATTCAATGCAGAGCCATAGTGACTGACAAAATGGACTTAAAAGCATGCTAGCAAGGGCATTAAACTGTTATTTGAATGAGAAGGGTTGAATTTATGTACCTGTTTCAGAGGTATTAAGTGGGATGGAAAAAGTATACAAATAATTAAACTCTGGTGTAATGTGTTTGTTAACGAAATAATCAGTGAAGGGTGGAAAACTGAGCAGAAGGGTGGTGACTCGTCTGTTGGGAGTCAGACATAGTGGGATTCCATTACTGTTGATTACACACTGCTTTAGGGGAAGCTAAACCAATTCAGGTTATGTGCATTGAATTATAGTTTAAATACCTTAACAGGAGGTTGGATTCTCTGTCATTGGAAGGGTTTTTTTAATAGAAAGAATTTACACAGTAGCAAAAAGAAAAACAACCCAAACAAAAAATAATGCATCTTCCAAAGGTAACTCAGTCCCACCTTGGCTGAAGGTGGATCAGTGTAAGAAAAGTTAAACAAAAATGCTGTGTGTGAAAATAAAGGTGTAGGGGGCTTGGGATTGGGAGAGCCTTGAATAGAGTCCTGGCTGAAAAGCTGTTGCTTTTTGCCTTCCTTCCACTGTGCGGGCTAAAGCTGAGGGTGTCCAAGAGCTAGCCAAAACTATTTTAAGTAGTGAACTGGGGTCTATCATGACTTAGCAAATATGACTGGAATAAAAGTTATTTAAAACCCACCTTCCACCTTAGAACCTATTACTTTTATCTAATTAGTATTTTGTGTGTGTGTGTACTTGCAGTGCAGCATTACTGATTTCTGTTCCATGTTGTGCTGCAGGAAAAATCAGTAAGTGTAGCATTTTCAAAAGGAAACAAACTGTCTTATTTGAGTGTCATTGTTTGAGTGAGGATAACATTGTTTCTGCCAACAACCTTGAAAGTTGTGTGTGCTAGCAACTATGTGTACAATGTGGAGGTGATTCCAGTAACATGTTGTATCAAAGAAGCAACAGTGGGAGCTGCTATTTGGATCCATGGGATTTGTGCTCTTGGCCAGTGTAAACCTTTCTCAGTTCAGGATGTCAGAAGTTTTGTAGGGTTGAAATGAGCATCCTGAAATTTTGTTGGGGGTAATCACCTGCTCCTGTATGGTGGGACTAACTTACTGAGCAGGAATTGTATAAGGGAGTCTCAAAGATAAATACCAACAATGGTTTCAGCTTGAAAACAATTGCAGTTTGAAGTTGTGGAGCAGGTCCTTTGTAGTATTTTCATTGAAAACACACAAAATCAGTTAATCAGGACTTGAGGTCAGATGAATTCAAAGGAAACTTCTTCAGAAATGATGGGCTATGAAAGGTTTTTTTTCTCTGATCATTATCTGACTGTCTTAAATGGAGTATGGTAAAGGTTTGTTTAATCACAGAATCACAGAATGTTAGGAGCTGGAAGGGACCTTGAAAGATCATCTAGTCCAAACCCCCTGCCAGAGCAGGATACATTAAAAGCAGTCAAGCAGTAACAAGTATCAAACCATGAATGTGGTGTAGTAGCTGCCAAGAAGACCTATGTGACCCACTTGACTGGAGTGCATGGGAAAATGGCTGTTTGGAAGAGCCTGTTTAGAAAAAGTTTTAAATTCCAAGACTTGAGCTAATGTTTTCCATTAATCCCTTGGGAATACTTGCAAATTAGATGATAGGATGCAGTTGGATGCTAAACTATGAATGACACTTAGTTTGCAGTGATTTTTCTGGATCTTTTCCAGATGTTGCTGCTTTCTTTGCTTTTGACCATGTATGGACACATCCATCTAGGTTAAAAAAATGCAAGTTTACAGAAGCTTTATGGCAAGTTCTTCACCTACTGTCTCTTACCAGCAGCCTCTACCACTTACAATGTAGGGTGAATGTGGTCTGATTGTTTAAAACACAAGAGGACGTTTAGTTGGATCAAGTAATGATTCCTGTTCTGTGGATTTTTGGCAAGATACCTATGTCAATTTATGAGAAGGAAGAATAAATTTAAATCCTCCCTGCCCAGTGTGGTGTGAGGACTGTCTGCAGAGTTTGTTGGTGCAGGCCATTTGTCAAGAAGGTGGCTTCATGAACTCAGCCACACTTACATTTTAGAAGCATGCAGAATCAGGAAGAATGTTTGGCGTGGCATTTCTGAGGATCTCCTGACCTTCCTTTTCCTTTCTTATAAACACATGTTCAAGATAATGTTGTATTAATTGCTGCTTTTGTCAAAGCATTCTGCTGTGAATGCTTAATAATGTAATGGTTCTTGCTGGGAATTTTTGTGTTGGAGAATAAAGCTGATACCTTGTAGCACTTGGCAAGAGTTCAACTCTTAACAGTACGATCTTGAGTATTTTGGAAGTGTTATGGCTTTCTTATACTTGCAGAGGGCTTGGTTGTAGGAGGGTCCTTGGTTACAGTATGCAAGATAGCAAAAAGAATGCAAGGAATCAGAAGTTAATCTCTGTACTACAGCTTGTGAGCAGTAAACTCTTGGCTGAGTTGAATGTGTGGCTGGGGATTACTGTCTTGAGTCCTGGCATCAATTGAGTCCAATAAAATTTCTTCAGAGCACTCCTGAGGGGGAAGAGGGGGGGGGAAATACATTCGCCACAATTAAAATATAAGTTTTTGAAGCACTGCATGTATTCTTATGCTCTCACAGTTTTGGACTGGGCATTTTTTGAAGGATAGGGGTTGTGCAGGATAACTTGGTGTTGTCCTAAGATGGGGGAGGGTGTGGGTTGTGGGGGTTTTGTTTGTTTTTTGTTTGGTTGGGTTTTTTTAACCTTCCTACCCTTGCAGTAAGGTCTACTCAAGTACGAGCTTGAATTGAGTGCCCTTGAAATCCAACCCAACATGGATTTTTCTGTGACTTGCATCCAGGTAGCTCAGTGTTGGAGACTTTTATTTTATGAAGCTTTCTTACTGATATATTTTTGTCTTGTTGAGTGAGGAACCAGCTCATGATGATCACATGCTGTAGAGAGCCATAGTATAGCTGAGTTAATTTTTTAAGACCTAGCAGCAAAAAAGATCGATCTGGCTTGGATAGGATCCCTACCGATAAGTAGGTAAAAATACTATCCTGCATACTCAGAGGTGAAATATGGAGAGCTTTCTTTGCAGTTAATTACTGTTTTCCATGTTTCTGTATATTCTCTTCTGAATTAGAATGACTGTTTTGCTTCACAGAATCACAGAATGCTAGGGGTTGGAAGAGGCTTCTGGAGATCATCTAGTCCAGCATCACAGAGCAGATTCACCTAGAGCAGGTTGCACAGCATGGCATCCAGGCAGGTTTTGAATGTTTCCAGAGACAGAGACTCCACCACCTCCCTGGGCAAGAGGGATTGAGTTTGACTTTCTGCAGAGTGTTAATTCAATATTGCATCACGTTACCAGGGATTGCAAAGTGTTTACAGCAGTGTTTAGGTGTGGCTGTGAGAGTCTTTCACCTATACAACTAGGGGTGTGCAAGTGTTTAAGCAGCAGCATTCACATGATCTCTCTCCAATCTTGAGCTGGTCAAGATACCTTCCAGATAGAATTTATAATCCAAGTTTCTGCTCTCTCCGAAAGTTCATTAATGAATGTTCTTGCAGGTGTTCACCTAGTTAAATTTCTTCTTTCTTCCTCAGTTAGAGTTCAGGAAGCATAAGAAATGTTAAGCAATGAGCAACAACAAGGTGGCATCGATGTCTGCCAACTTGTGTGTGGCTCTGAATAAATGGCTCACATAGTTGATTTCTTGAATCCATAACTATTTTCTAGACATTTAATAGGAATTGTCTTAATACCAGGAAGAAAAAAATGATGGTGTGAGCAGTTAGAAAAAGCCAACACACTGCTGTGAGTTTGTCGTTTCTTGCTGTTGTTATCAGACTGAACGACCGTGGTGCTCAGCACTTTCTGGGGTGGATACACCTGACGTTGGCATTGTCAATAATTACTGAGATGTTGGTAGAAGGAGGAGGGAGCAATCTATTGCTATTTAATCTAAATGTTCTGTGTCATGACATGCTCAATCTGTTTGCCATACATGCTTACTGCAGGCTGACTGAGCTGTGCTGCAGATGGGTGGGCACAACCCGAGGCGTGTTCCCACGCCCAGATCTTGCATCATGCCTTGTGCTGGTGCAGCTGTCTTCTGAGCTAGGTTTCCACCAGTGACCTGAGCTAACAGGAACCAATCCATTACAATCACATGAGGTCTAGCTCAGCAGATTGCAGCTAGATTGTATTACTCTCCAATATCAATCTGTTTGTAACAGGAAACCATCACTTTGTATGATTCCCTTTCCAAGCATTATCCTAGCTGAAGAATAGATGTATTCTTAAAAATACATTAAAAGGACTAGAAATGTAGAGTCTAAGGTGTTTGGAGAAAGGATTGATTTTTGAAAAGTGTAGTTTGCTTTTGAAGTGACCAGAGTTCATAATTTCATGAAGTATAATGTGTGGTTTATCAGAGTGTCTAGATATCTCAGAATGTCATCTATATGTTTATTTATTTAATACTGCCAGAAGTATTGTTGGTTAGGGTATTTCCTGTTTCAGCAGGAGTAAAATATCCTGTATGCTTAGATGTGTTCTTTTATCACTGACTTTATTTAAATTACAAGCTTTTTTTCTTTAAAAATGTTTTATCAAATTATTGGGATTTTATAAGCAAAAACACAGACCCAGTATCCCTCTGAAGCAGAAAAGTTAGCAGTTCTTTGCCAAACTTCTTTTTCACAGAATGTTCTTCCCCATACTTAACATGGGAGACTAAATTGCTAAAAATTTAGTTTTACCTTATTCATTTTACAGGTTGAGCAGTCAAAAGTTTTAATCAAAGAGGGTGGTGTTCAGTTACTACTTACAATAGTTGACACGCCAGGATTTGGAGATGCTGTGGATAATAGTAATTGGTAAGACATGCTTCATAAGTTCTCCCATCATAATTCTCAATTGTATTTTTGTGTGTGTGTGAGATGTAATACGTGACTTTTTTTAAAGGCATGCTTAGATCTTCAGTTAAAATATCAGTGCTTTAAAACTTTGCAGTTAGCTGAAAACTTTAACTACTCTAGTTTCAAGCACCTTTTCTAATTGGATTGAAATGCTGTCAGCTTTTCGCTGTACGGAGCAATCTACATTTGTCCATATCCATGTACATATCCATGTACACACAGTGTGCAGAACCCACTTCTCTGCTGTCCCAGGATGTGACCAGTAAAGTGTATTCCTTTGGGTGCTGTTCTTAAGTGTTCTGTTTAATTCTATTACAATGAAGGTAATTGTGTTTGAAAGGGTTTGCTCAGTGAACTCACAGATTGCATCTTCAGAGCTGTGTATAATTTGGTTGTATGTTAAGGAGCTGGTCACTTAAAGTGCTGTCTCGAAGTCTCTTAATTTAATAATAATAATAAAAAAAGAAAGCTCTGAGGAAATAATTGACATCTCTTTCTTAGCAAAGACAGACTTTTTTACAAAAATCATGTAACTTACAGGTTTTTATTCATGTAACCCCTGCAGCTGGCAGCCAGTTATTGACTACATTGACAGTAAATTTGAGGACTACCTGAATGCAGAATCTCGAGTGAACAGACGTCAGATGCCAGACAATAGAGTGCAGTGTTGTTTATACTTCATTGCTCCTTCAGGACATGGGTTTGTATTAGTGTTTTATGTTTCTTTTCTGTTTTTGTCTCAGCATTCTTAGTTATCTAAAGTTCCAAATAGGATTTTCTTAGTGGCCTGTAGACCAAACTTAATTTCAAGATGAGCTTACTTTGGCTTCTCAAACATCAGCTGACCAGACAAGTTATAAGTTATAACACTAGAAAACATGGTTGCACATTAATTGTAGAACAAGAAAAATAGTATTAGTACAATAAAAAATACAGAGGTGTTTACAAGTGTCAGGTCTAGTTGTGATCTGTCTTTTGTTCATACACTTCTGTGTAGGAGAAACTGGTTCACACTTGAGGCAACAGGATTTTTCCTTTCCACTCTTCCTCCATCACTTTGATTTTACTGATAAATTGAATATGGGAAGTTTCATGCATCCCTCTAAGTATGCTTTAATTCACCTGGGTGTCATCCTTTGTCTAGTGACAATTCCAATATAGACATTCTAGATTTTTTTATTTGTTGCTTATTTTTTTAACTTGATCAGACTTCTATCTAGTGGTAGAGAGGGAGAACTGCATTTCCAGGGTGTATTGGATAAAAATTGGCTATATCTGAAATCGGTTGCTTAGCATTTTATCATCATATTATAACTGATTAAATTATCAGAGGCTCTTTAAGTTATGCCTTCAGAACCAGAAGGAGGAGAAGATAAATAACCTATTCTATTGTATGGGTCAAAAGTAGGTTTTTAAAAAAAAAAGGGGAGTGTAAAGAGGGAATTCTGAGAGATATTCCTCAGGCAGTGAAAAATGCCAGCTATGACACTCAGCTAGCATTGGAATGGCTTTCATCATTTTGAGCCGGACAGAGACTTATCAAATTTGGAAAGTAGTACTGAGGGGTGGAGAAGAGATTTGCTTATACAGACTTGTGTTATTTAAACACTTGGTTATAGCTGATCAACATGCGTGTTTGTAATGTCAGTTTTACTCAACATGCATGACAATTTTAAATGCAAACACTTGAATCATCAGCATACACTGGCTTACTAGTGTGCAAAGTCAAAATGTCATTGAAATGGAGTGAAGATAATCCATTCCTTTTGTTAGTCAGTCTTTTATGAACTGAATTTCAGATTCCTAAAAAAAACCTCCTGTTTTCCCTCCACACCTCTATACCTCCTTTTAATCCAGGAAGGCTTTCTAAATCAGTGAAGATACAGATAGTAAGGAAAAAAACAAAAAAGGTAATGCTTCAGATAAAGTTTTGGTCACTAAATTTGTGAGGCTAAACGCTGAGGAAGTATGTTCCTTGTACAGGCATTTCATGTTATTCTTGGGGGAGAGGGAAGTGTGAGGTTGAGCTCGGTTTTGCATAGTAGTTTTCTATTACTGAAGTAAATGCTTGGAATTGTCATCCAATTAAGGAAATGAGTGGAGCACAAAGAAACTGTTGCTGCTGTTAGCACTCATTTCCTCTTTAAAGATACTGTCTTCTCTGAAAGGACATTGCTCACTTCCTACCTGGCTTTTGTGGCCATGCGGTCTTCAGTCATGTTTCCTGTGTAGACAGCAGCACATATAACCTGATCAGTGCTGCAGTCTTTGCTTTTAATGCACAATTGTATTTACATTCAATTAAAGCATTTGTAGGTGAACATACTTCTGTTTGTCCTTATGACAAAAAGAAAACTCAAGACCTTGAGGTGAGCACTGTTGTAGTTCTGAACTATTCCGCTTTGGCAGCTGCCCTTCAACCTGGTACTGCCCGAGGTAGCTTTTTGAAGTGAGGATAGGGAAAGCATGTTAAGGTGAACAGGTAGCCAAGCCAGTGCTTTTAATCTAGATGTGCATTAAATAGTTAATGGAAACATGTTGAGAAGCTGAGAAACTCAGTGGCAGGTAGGAAATGTTAAAGGTAATTTAAGTCTTTAACAATTCTTTGTTCTAATTCTAAATTGTTCTTTAACAATTGCTTTATTCTTTTATATATATAGTTTGGAGAAGAAGGTAAATTTGAGTACCAAATGAATCTGGTTTTAATGTTCCTAATCCTGATTTATTTTATATGAGAAATAATCTTGTTAAATCCTTTAAGTGAATCCTTTAAGCTTGACTAAACTTGCTCTAATTCTGAAGCATTAATGTATCAAAACCTCAGTGACTTGACTTTAGCAAGAAGGAAATATTGACCACTTTGATCCACACTGATGGTTTTATATAACCATGTAGTGGGTGTTTTAATTCTTGTCATTGTTATCCACTTCCACAATTGTTTTTTTGTTATACACAGTAATTTAGAGATGAGATATTTCTTCATTTATACACAGGCCACAGTTTACCGTCTTCAGCAAACTAATGTATAAATGGATCTCACAGCCTGCTTTCAGGAAGAAGCATACAAATAAACATGACTTTCAGAAACTGAAACTCCATATGTGAACAGAGCATGATTCACAGCTGTAAACTCTTGCCAGTCAGGCTTCAGCTGGGAGTATTGTCCAGCTAATGACATGAGCTTTACTGCCTTCACAGGAGAGTTCTTACAATGTGCTCAAATAAGTGCAATTTCAGCTAGCAGAAGTCTCATGGCTACTAGTAATATTACCTTACAACTTCTTCCTCTGTTGTCGTACAATTCTAGGGGGTTTCCTATAGCAGTTGCAGGTAGCCTTTTGAATTACATTCAAGCAACTGTTATTCATAAAGAAGTGTCTGAAGAGTAGTTTTCAGGACAAATCTCAAATCATTCATACATCTTGTTTAATTAATATAAATTGCAATGCTCTAATGCTGTCTTTCAGACTTAAGCCTTTGGATATAGAGTTTATGAAACGCCTGCATGAAAAAGTGAATATCATTCCACTTATTGCCAAAGCAGACACACTTACACCTGAGGAATGCCAACAGCATGTAAAACAGGTGAGTTGAATGATTCTGTGATTCTGTGAAAGACTAATATTTACAACATGGGATAAGTTAGTAAGTTGATCCCTATGGAAATGGTGAAATTTAGCTTCTTATATGCAGAATTTAAACCCTGAAGCAATGACTTGAGACAGCGAAGCTAACTAATTTATATCTCTAGATTTAATTATATTTTTGGTGAAATAATCTTGTTTCTATCCTCAGGGGAAGAGGTTTTGAGGGTGGTATAATTCTTGGCAAGTGAAATAATTCACAGCTGAGATAAAAATCAGTAAGGAAGGAAGGGAGCTTCCAAGATGTTGGTGTCTAACAGAAGATGTGGGTTGGTGGTGTTTGTTGGTTTTGGGGTTTTTTTGTTTGTTGAACAGTATCTAGTCCCATTTTAGAAGAACACAGGTCCCAATAAAAGTTGGCATTAAGAGATGTTGTGTGGAAAACTCTTGATTTAACACTAAAAAGTAAAGGACATTTTCTACCTTGGAGAAACTTAAGCAAGGTGCTGTATGACTGCCAGTCTGGTTTGGTTTTTTATGTAAAGAGGGATAAAATGACAGAATGCAGAGTATTCCTTAATATATAAGCAACTTTATAAATTAATTGGTATTGAAGAGGAGAGACTTTTCCAAATCAAACTTGGAAAATAATTCCTTGCATGAATTGGAAACTGATGTTCTTACAAGATTGCAAACCCAGGAACTGGAAATATTCCCCTGGGCTCTGCAGTGCAGCTGTCAGCTAAATGGTCTAATATTTTTCCATTCTAAAATTCTGGAAAACTAATCAGTTTGTTTTTAAAAATACCCTACAGACAAATTGAGCACAAAACCAGTGCAGTCTCAGTTTGGATTATGCTGTCAGTTGTTCTTAAATTTGTCTTAGTGCTTGCAAATAGTTTTGAACACAGCTAACCACTGGAGTCAGTCTGTCAGGTGTGAGCTCTGTTCAAGTAGACACGTGGGCCTGCTGCAAGCAACTGATACTCAGGTGAGATAGGAAGAGAAAAGAGTAGGAGTGACAGCAGCAGCTACTGTGGAAACTCAAAGGGCTGAAGTATGCCTGTGGTTATCTATTCAGATCTTTTTAAGGAACACAATTATGAGACTAGTCTGAGAAGGTAATTGTATTGTATTGGGTTTTGTGTGTGCAGGTAGAAATCCCAGTAGTGTAAATCTCTTTGCCCTGTTGTAGGAAAGTGCTGGGTTTTTTTGGTGCCTTGTAGTGATGGATAGCATCCTGTTAGCTGTGAGCCTCTGGCTCCAATCCTGTCATCTTCTGGCAAAGGAGAGGTGCTCATACTAGTAATCCCTTGGGGTCACCCAGTGGCATTAAACGTGCAAGTTTTGTGATGTAACTTGGTCACCGTAGTATAAGAGGATCTTGCATGTCAAAAGGAGAGAGAATCACATTGCAGCAACAAATACAGGAATTCCTCAAACAACTAACATGTTTTTGTTTGTAGATCATGAAAGAAATCCAAGAACACAAAATTAAAATATATGAATTCCCAGAAACAGATGATGAAGAAGAAAATAAGATTGTTAAAAAGATAAAGGTAAATAATTTTCTTTCAAAAACGTTAGAAACGGTAGAGAGTGAAAAGGATTTTGTCATAAAGGATTTTGTCATTAATGAAGTGCCTGTCAAAATGCTTAGATGATAAAAATCAGATATGAACCTGTGCTAAGAGTCACTCTTCCTCAGCTGAGGCAATGAATAACACTCTTGGATAAGTTAAGTCCTTTACTGTCAAAGTTGAATGAGAGCACTGGATTACATACTCATTTGATAAACTCTTAAAAGATCACTTTCTTTTTATTCCATCCCTATTTGACTTTTATCCATCCACGACATGCTGTTTGATTCTGAGCTTTGAAGGAGGCAAGGGTTCCCCTTCAGACAGAGGTGTGCAGTGCACATGGTGTGTGTGCATTATAGTTAATAGCTGTCTGACTAATTGATATACTGAAACCCTAATGGAGACATATGACTGAAGAAAATGAGGGCTGTCAGGCTCTTGAAAGGCTTTTTCTTTGTTTACTTTGTTCTTTTATGTTGGAGTTCATCTTGTATGTTTTTCAAGCCTTCTGTTTGTTCAGTAGCTTTAATAGCCTGTAAGAGCTTTTAATTTTTTTTGTTACAGTGGAAATCACCTAGGATAGATAAACACAAATAGCACAAATGGAAGATATTCTGTGACTAAGCCTAAAGGAGAAGAGAGAATAAAAGCGTGAACAAAAGTCCAAAATACTTAGCTTTTGTTCTTTTCAGCTACTTGAAGCTACTCTTGGCTCCTTTGTTGCTTGTTACACTGGAGGGATTTTTGGTTCAGCTGAAAACAAGAACTTGAAGTAGTTCTTTGTCAAACCTTTGAAAACTGGGTATAAGATCCAGTCAAAGTAACAGTTCTTGTAGCCAGTGGGAATGTGAATTGATAAATAATTACTGTGCAGTTGAGTAAATAGGAAATGGTTTGCCTGTTGCTTAGCTTACTAAGTAACAGTAATGTCTGTTTCTTAACTGGATTTACAGAATACAACAGTGTAAGGAATTCCAAAGGGGGGGTGGTGGGGGTGTGTATGTATATGTGTCATTAAACTAGGCAGAGGTCAGTAAACATAACTGTTCTCACACTTGGAGTAAGCTTCATAGCAGTGTTACAGGAGCAAACCAGCTTCCATCAAGTTTATACATGGACATGCTTTCACTATCTTTTGGCACTAGGAGTTTTGGCTCTTAAAGCAATCCTTTATCTTGCAGGACCGTTTACCTCTCGCTGTGGTCGGTAGCAATACGATCATTGAAGTCAACGGCAAGAGAGTTAGAGGAAGGCAGTACCCGTGGGGTGTTGCAGAAGGTAAGGCTTTCTCTTGACTTTCTTGTATCCATTTAAAACACTAGATACTAGCCTGTAATTGAAGTGTTTGAAATGCTTAATTTGAATGTGCTTTGTTCTGAAAATTTGATGAATATACCATTTTGTTATTCTGACAGTCTTGGAACTAGGTAAAGGCTAGCAACATATAACTTTGCAGGTAGATTCCAGTTGAAACCTCGCAGAGCAATTGTAAAACCTGTAGTAATTTACTGCTGCGATGAGTTAAGATGAAACTTAGATTACTACTGTTTGCTAGCATTATGTTTTAATTTTCTATGTATAAAAGCTATCTATTTCTTCAAGTCTTCTTTCTAGAGTATTCAAATTCTGTGTTACAAATGTTAATTTATCAGCTTGACTAGTATAAATTCAATTTGAAGTTTCTGGAAGAATTTGTTCTTTTTTCAACATGTGAGTCTTAATTGCTGGGGTGTAGCAACAGAAAGGTACCTAGTAATGAGTTGAATACTTTTGATAGCTTTTGTGTGTTTCATTGTTGTTTTTTTAGGTATTATTCATTTAAAACTAAGTTAGTTTCTGCCATTATAGAGGCTTGAAGATAACTGCATGTTCTTCTGGCAACCATTGCTTGTGCTTTACTGCTGTTTGCTCACTTCAAATGGCACGTGACATGACTTGCAGCATGCTGGGTAGTGAAACAATCACTATTAAACTGTTTTTCCATGCTCATTGAACTTTCTCCTTGTAGTGTGCATGTATCAAATAAGGAGATTTTTTTTTTTTTCCCCTTCAGTATTTCTGCCTTCTGAGAGCAATGGACTAGAAATCTGATGTAGTGTAAAATAGACCAAAAAAACCCAACCAACAAGCACTGTATGGACCAATACTTGAAAGGGAAATGCTGGGGCACTTTGAAGTGTGCGTCTGGCAGGAAATGAGGTTTGGCAGAAAGTAAAAACCAGCTGCACCCAAGAGGATCAAGCTTTATTTAAGGCTCTTGTGTTAGCATTTGGAGATGTACAAAACAGTGCTGCTTTGCTTTTAGTTTAAAACAAATTTCATAAATGTTTCACACTCGTGACTGTACAACTTCTTTGGAAGGGAAGGACTAGCCTACCTGAAAGGAACCTTTTTCAGTGGCTTTGAGTCTGTCAGCAAAGGACAGAGTACTTGGAGATGATGCTTTTTTGGGAGTATGACTTCATGTACTTTCTGAGTGGAACTTACCATTTTGTGTAAAACCATGGGATAAAATAAGGCAGGAGTGTGGATACAAGAGGAACATAGGAAGAGGCTATGTGCTTTGTTTTTCTGTAGGATTCACTGAACTTACTTAGGTTAATTTAATTCCTTCATCCTGTTATATTCCTTCTTCCCATGAATTTATCCATCTCTACCTCAGGGCCACAGTGGAACCTGCCTCATGCCTTTCTCTTGCATGCACCAAGGGGTTTGTGTGTTGCCTTCTCTGCACGCCAAAGAGTTCTGGAGTGTGCATTTTTTTCTCCAATGACATTTATCAATCAGGGAAATGCCACTCACAGCATCAGCCTCTTCTCCAGTAATGGGATGATAGGCACAGTGGAATAGGTGGCATCTAATGGCAGCTACTGGTGCTCTTTCTTGGTCTGTGGGCAGATGCACCAAAATAAATACTCAACCTTCCTTTGCTTAGTTAATAAAGAACTAAATCTACATTAAAATGAAAATGAAGACTTCTGCAACTCCTTTGGTGGGGCAGGGAGAATTAGTCTATGTTAAGTCTGTCATCTAAAGGTTTTGGATATAGCTCAATCTAGACTGAGATCTTCAGGTAGTGTCTGATCCTCAATTAACGACTGTGCTGGCAGGGCCTCCAAAGGATCATGAAGTTAGTTAAGCTGCCAAAACTGTGTTTCTGTTGAGGTAGCTTATTCTCCTGCAGTGTCTTGGAGTATGTTAGTATGGTATAGTTACTATTGATACAGCTACACTGTTCTGTTAACACACCTACTGTTTGAGTAAGGAAAGACTGGAAGTAATCTGTTGTTGGAATGAACCAACCAAAATTTACCTCCTTTTGCAGTTGAAAACGGTGAGCACTGTGACTTCACAATTCTGAGAAACATGTTGATAAGGTAAGTAGCTTAGAGGTAACATTAAGTTTTCTAGTATGTCTAAGAGTTTGGAAATCTTATATTGGAGAAGAAAGGATTTGAGCTATTGAGTTCAAATTAACCCCTATATTTTTATTTGCAAACAGTGTCTTGCACTTTCCCATATCTTGTTTAACCACATATTTAGCAAGCAGAGGGTGCTGGTGATGACTTTTTAAAAATAGTTCTTTTCTTTCTGATTATTTGTTCTTGAAAATTGTGATAAACCATAGGCACCCAAGTTGTCTGTTAGTGCTAATGTGTACTTAGTTGTAGCCATTGTTTAAAAACATTTCGGATGCAGTTGTGTAAAGCAAGACTGCCTGTGCTGTGTTGTTTTAGACACAGAGTCCTGTACTCACAGCAGTTCAGTAAGTGACATCTGCTGTAACAACTGTTAGTTTGATTATTAAGCTTTGCTTTTCTCTGTTGATTTTTAAGCTGCTGATGCAAAATTATTAAAGGATGCTAATATTTTACCATAGTCTTGAACTTGTAGCTTTTGCAGACTTGAAAGACAGAACCTAGGAAGTTTTGGCTTGTTTGATGCCTGACATGCTTTGACCACCTGCTGCAGTAGTAATAGACAGATTTCATATCTGTTCTCCAAACACTAAGTTTATCCACAGAACTTATATTTTCCAGAGAATGGTCCTGTAAATTAATGTTTGGACTATTGCAAATTTGAGATAGTTCTGTGCAAAATAATCTGATATTTGTGCCTTTGCTGTGTTGACATCTCTAAATGGAAGACTGGCAGCCCTGTGGGAATGGGACTTAACAGAGGGATATAATTTAGTTAAGTCCACCTGCAAAATGAACATGGACTGATTTTTCAGGTAGTATTTTGTGCTTGTGCACTAAGCTAATAAATTACACTTATTGACAGAACTCATATGCAGGACTTGAAGGATGTCACTAATAATGTACATTATGAGAACTACAGAAGCAGAAAACTGGCAGCTGTTACATACAACGGTGTTGACAACAACAAAAATAAGGGACAGCTAACAAAGTAAGTTCTTGTTAAGGTTGTATTGCACATTGATCTTTTTATTCTGCTTTTTGGTTGGTTGGGTTCGGCTATGTGTGGTAAGATCTTTATCTTTGGGGTTTTTAGAGGGGTTTGGTTTTGTTTATATTTACCCTCCAGTCGGTTGCTTCTTCACTCTCTCCTGGTCTGAGCACTCTATAGTTGTTCTTTACTTATAATTTGGTATTTTTCTGTTGAACTGAGGTTTACACTAATTTAACTGAACATGTTAAATAACTGGGTTTAGATTCAGTTCTGAGGAGAATCCTTACATTTACTACTTCTGTTTGAGTTTTATTTCACTGGCACTGTTTGCAAATGTTTTGTACATTAGTGTTTCTACGTTGGTTTATATACTACTTTTGGGATTATTGGTTCTTTTGGTGTGAATGTTCAATATGCAGTGTTAGGGATGCTTTTGAGAAGAATAGGTTAATATTTGTTAAGAAACTTTGCAAATACAGACTCACTCCTGTATCTTTGAAATGCTGCCCTGGCTCCTTCTATGGTTACTTATCGTGGAAGGGAAATTGTTGCAACATCTTTATCTTTTGTGAGAGGAGAGTTGCAGTGTAGGGGTTTGGCTTGTTGTTTTTCTGTTTTTTGTTTTGTGTTTTTTTTTTTTTTTTCTAACCCTAATATCTCATCTTAGTTGCCTGTGAGAGCAAGTTGTTTGCCAGCCTGTTGAAGTTATTGGAAGATTTAAAAGTAGGCTGTATTGTATCCTACATTGTATCATGCTATTTGAGAATAAGTACATTTTGGGTAGTTTTCCTGCTCTGAGGTATCAACTGTGTCAACAATAATCAGTGATTAAATAAGAATTAGTGTACAGTATTTAAATACAAATTTCTCAACCAAAACACAGGATCCTATTCTGTACAGCTAGTGATATGTCAAATTACAGCTCTTCTTCCTGGGGGGAAATATCTGTTGTCTCATCCATAGGACAGCTACAAAGGCACTTTTCACTAAAAGTGTCTATTCTACAGTATCTTAATGCTTTGGATGTGGCTGTGAGGGAATGCTTTAAGGTGCACGTGATTTAGTTTCATCCAATGTGAGCCTGCAGAAGACCCTGCTCAGCATTGACAAAAAAATCGAATCGTTTATGTCAGTTATATCAACTCTTCAAGAAGAGTACTGACATTTCTGTAAGGTTTATAAATGAAGTCAAGTCTTAAAAAGCACAATTTTCAAAAATATGTATCCATAGCCCTGTGGTGATTTCTCACTGTCCTGTTTCCTGCCATCATATGATTCCTGACTCACATCTCAAGGCTTCTGAATGCATATAGCAAGTGTGTTAGGAATATTTGTCAAGCTGCGCTTGCCCTCGCTAACAGTGCAGCGTTGATGGGAGGGAGGAGATGACTTCTAAGAACTCAAATTACTAACTACTTGCTGTGGAAAAATTGGGGAGGGGGAGGCATATAAGATACTTTGCACATTTGAGGACAAAACAGTGCAGGTGGGCACATCAGAGAAGAACACGTGCTTGAGCACAAGTACTTGAGCCTTGCTGAAAGGGTAGTGTAGTGCAAAGCAGAAAAGTCTGTGTTTCCTCCAGGACTTGTAACTTGCTATTCCTGTACTTGTTTGATGTATTGTTATTTGCTGTTGTTGTACTGAAAAGCAAAGCTTTTTCATTTTAACTTTTGATACCAGAGGAGGTTGTTTAGATGTTTTTGTGTGGTATTTAATACTAGTTTTTATACCTTTCCAACTCTTAGTGTGTTTTCATTAGATTTTGAAAAATGTTAATTTTAGTGATAACACTGTCACCATTTTTGATGGGGGTTTTTTTGATGCCTTCTTAGATTTCTGTTGGTCTGCATCTACAGACTTACTCTGTTACCTAATCCAAGTAAGGGTTGGTTATGCTGCATTTTTCTTTAAAAAAAAAAAAAAAGATTTTTTTTTGTTATTTTTTTATTTCTATATTGCATATATAACAAATGCATCCACCAGAAGGTTTCAAAACTATGCTCATATCCCTTGTTCTCCCTGCCCCTCCCCAGTCAGTTGCTGATAGCATTGCTGAGATTTCCTTTTCAGCTAGAATTTCCACTAAGAGGGTCTGGAGTTGCTCTGGATTCTGAAGCATGCTTCCATTTGCATCTCCTGCCACTTTAGATCACTGTGCTCTCCACATCTGAATAGTTCTAGGTAAATGTGTCTCTCGGATGAACTTTCTCCATACAAAATCTGTCACTCGGAGCACTGCAGCTCAGACATGAAGGAATACAACTGCTGCTCTTAGCTATCAGGTTTTCTTTTTGACAAGAAAGAACTTACCACAGTTTGTGTGATTTGGCCATCTGAAAGATGGCAAGATCTATTACAAACTTGGAAGAAGTTTGAACCTTTCCTGAGTTTGTTCCTCCAAACAGAGGGTGACTCAATAAGCAAAGAAAGAGAATTCTTGAATGTATATACTGATTAGGAAGCAGCTGATGCTATTCTTGTCTTGTTACCTTATCCATATGTTGAGTTGCAGCATTTTTTTTTTTTTAAGCTTTAACATGCTTTTTTGGCTTCAATGTGTTTTTGGTTTTGAATCTAGCATAGCTGAAGCAGCATAAAAGGATTTTTCCTAGTAACCATGTGTCTTCCTGGTGATTAATTGGAAGAGGGAAGAACAGATCTATCTGTGCATCCCCTTAGGAATGTTATGCTTGCCTGCTTGCCTTTTGAAAGAAGTGTCTGTGTCTCCAAATGGAGCAATATTTGACTTGTCCTCTGGATATCTGATTCTTTCATGGGAGACAGTTCCTGTATCTCTCTATGAGAATGGAGACATGCTCTGATGCTATCTGGTGTTAAACACAAGATACAACCTCTGGCTCTGGAAATTCAGAAGGTGCTGTTCTTCTGTAAGCTGAGAGGATGTGTGTAAGGGGAGATCTATATGCAGTGGTTCTTGTGCTTTTCCAAAAGTACCTCCTACTGGCAGCTGTTGGAGACTGGGTTAACCTTTTGTACCTTTTAAACAGCTGTATTTTTGTGATTTTAGCAGATCTTTGGTTTTCATTCAACTGTTAACATATTTCTTTGATAAAAAATGCAAAAGTAAAAACAAATAGATGTGCTAATAGTGCTGTTCTAGTAGTACTGTGTAGATGACTTGCAGCAGTTTCTTCTCTGCAGTTGATAATTTTGTCTCTTGATTTCTCTTTTGATTTGGTGAAACTCTGACTACTCTACAAGTAACTTGTTGGCCTAAAAGCAATCCAAAGCATGTGTTTTCTGTGATTATGTAGCCTTTTTTGAATTTTAGGTCTAATGCCTGATTTCTTCTAATTTTCAACATCATCCCAAATATTAAAAGAGTTAATGTTAAGGTTGATCTTCACATACATGGATAACTTGTCTCTTCAAATGATTTCACATGTGCCCTATGTGATGTGAAAAACTGGGGTTTACTGCAAAACTGAAAACGTTTAACTTGAGAAATCTTTTCTGTTTGCTGTATGAAGCTGCAGTCTTCAGTTTAGAAGACAGACCTTGGTTTATTGAATGTCATGTGGTACACTGTAAAGATGAGCCTTATCCATCTACTGATCTGTTCAGTAACCTGTCACACAGGGTAACAAAATACACCATGAATACTTCCTTCTAACTGCTTAGCTTAGACTGTGTCTAACTCCTTCAGCGTATATTCTTAGTAAAATATAAGCTTCTGTGAAATGGTTCTGAGGTTATTAAGCCCATCTTACTATATGCTGAGACTTAATAGCAGAATCTTGGGTTTAGACTTTTTTCTTTTGCTCCTTCCTGCAGTATTAGTGCAGTGTAACACAAGGCACGCTCGGGCTAAGCATCATGCTCTGGGGAGGCGACAGTGACACTTCAGCCAAGCCTTGTGCAGAGCTGAGCCCTACCGCCGGTGAGACCTCTGCTGGCCATGGAACTCCAGTGCTCCCTTTGTAGCACCAGCACATTCATGGGATGTTAATGCAGTGTCCTCAACTAGGTGGCAATTTTTAAATGAACAGATAAGCCTCCACGTGACATCGGTTTCCAAAAACTCATGCTTGTTCATGTCACTACAATATTTAAAATCACCTTAAAAGCATTCATATCCTAGGAAAACTATTCCTGAAAGTATCCACACCTCAAACCTGCATTAATATTTACATGGGGAAGTGATTTACTTACTGAACTTGAAAGAACTATAACAAGCTTTAAGTAGCAGCCTTTCCTTTTACTGTGGAAAAAATTGCTCTTGGGGAAATTTTAATAATTAGCTTTAGGAATCTAACAATGATTTTACTTTTTAAATTATTGCTTTTTGGTTTTGTGGTTTTATTTAAGCATGCTAAGCTAAGCCTCTGTATTTTTTGTTTTTTAGATTTGACACAGTTGAAGGCATGTAAGTGGTCATTTAAATTTTTCCAAAAAACTTAAAGACAGAAGTTTTATAAACACAAAGAGACTTTCACTGTTTAATGTTTCCAATTTAAAACAATTTCCTGTTATCCCATTCTTGGCATTGTTTTTTTTTTTTCTAAAGCTGTGCTAATGTAAACTTTAGGAACTTGTAAATACTTTCAGTGACAAGTATCTCTGTACAAGCCCATTCCTTTAGAACCCTTTGGGCTAAGCCTCAAGAGGGATTTGGTCAAATTTCCACAATGAGTAGAGGTGTGTAAACTATGAAATTCCCCCAGTTGCTATGCATAGCTCCATCATCTTTATGTAGATGCTTATAAAGAATTAGAGGCATTTCCATCCTTATCTGTAGATTTACAACTCTTCCTTGGCCTGGGGAATCAGTAAACTTCAGTCTTCTCTGCCCGTGGTTTTATCCTGTTACTGGCTCGCAGAGGTTCCACTTTGCACATAACTAGAATAATGTTTATTTTTTGCAGATTAACTTAGAAGGCTGGTTTCAAACACATCCTGTTAAATCAGTTACATCTATGGTTTAGTGGTTTGCTGGTTTTTTTTCCTCCAGCTCTTTTTTATTCCAGTCCCTTGTATAGTTTTATCCTGAAATACAGGATGCTGTGCTTTTAACTGTGTCACATACTTAAGACCTACCAAAAGCATTTGTGACCTGTGTTGTAAAGTTCTCAGCTGTAAATGCTCACTTGTTAGTTCATCAAATTTTCTGTGCAGACTGATTTTTACCACTCTCAAATACAGCTCACATGACATCCCCATTAGATGATGATGTTGTCAACAGAAGGACAGTTCTGCTCCCTTTTCAAGTCTGCAGGAACTGCAGTGGTGATTCCTCTGTGTTCAGATGTACTTCCTAGATTAGTTTTTGAAGAGCAGATACATTTGAGAACTTTACACTTCTGAAAGGTATCAAGAAAATAGTCTTGTTCTGACAGCTGGTCAGCTTCCACAAGTACTGCTACTCACCTCTTCTTTCATTTTTCTTCTTATTTTTGTGTATTATTGTACTTCACTTGCGTTTAACCGTTTCTTTTCTTTCCTTGACAAAAGTTGGCTTTTGGAAGGGCTGAAGTAAACATTAGAGTAACCAATCCAAGCTTTGCAACTCTTGGTTCAGATTCAAATTTTTAATTTTATAATAGAAATTCCATTTTCTTCCTTCTCATCCCCCACCAGCTGTCATCTTTAAAATACCAATATTTGAAGAAAAAGTTCATATGGCTTGAGTTTGTCTGACATTGATTACACTGTATGGTTACTTGGTGAAAATGGGCAAGGAGGAAGGATAAAATGAGCCGTTAATGGTCAAATCAAATGTTTGAGATATAACCTCCATTCCTTTAAGAAAGAGTGGCAAATTCTGAATCAAAATAGGCATTGCTAATTATGTTTCAGTCCTCACTGAAAGTTAGCAAGTTCTTTTCTGCTTTTAGAATGCTTTTTTTTTTCATTATTTGAATCAGGACAGGGCTTTTTGTTGTGGTTTTTGTGGGGTTTTTTTAAGTATTGAAAGCAAAAATATTTTTGATAGGGCTTAGGCTTGCTTATGTCTATTTCACAATTTGCTAGTCTGAGTGACTTTTGCATACATTACAGTAATAGCTCCAAATATATTCAGTAATTAATTTTTACCAACATGATACTTAAAATTTTCTCATTTTAAGCCATATGTACTCAAAACTGAAACAAGAGGCCAGGGATTTGGTTTGATTGCTCTTTGCTGAACAGCAGAAAAGTCTTACAAGACTCTGTGTAGCAATCCTCACTAGATCAAAATCATCCTGATTTATTTAGTATTTAATGTGCAACTTGCTTTTTAAACCCTGTATCACCATAACATGGGTAGCAGGCTTATACAGCTTTGGAAGTTAAAGAGAATCCAGGAAAGTAGTTGCCATAAAGTGTATAGAAAATGTGAAATAGCATACATTATTTTTATACATTTCCTTTATTAATAGCTTTCTAACACAGATCTTCCAGCTGCCACTTTCATGAAATACTGATGTTCATTTGCCCAAACCCTTCCCAAGTGTGACCATGGCTTTCAACACAGTTGAAATGTTAACTTATTCTTGGGCTCCCTTTGAACAGTGAAGATTTAGAGAGGAAATGAGACTTCTGTCTGCAGAGCTTTTCAAGTTTTTATGGTTTTATGTGTTAATTTTTGTATGTATTTGAATGGGACAGAAAAAGACTCCTGAAGATCACTTGGAAGATGCTAATTTTTTTGTAGTAACTGTGATTTCCTCTCTTTCCATGACCAGGTTCTACTAAAGATAGAAAGTCAAGGTTTCTGCTAACCTAAATGTCATGCAAATCAATTGTAGGGGAAGAAAAGATACTGTAGGAAATGTCCTTTTTGAGGAAAGCTTAGCTAAAGAGCTAATATAATAATGCAAATTAAATTGAAGCTACAAGTGCCTGCAGTGGTGTTATTTATCTTCATGCTTCAGCATTTTTATCTTGTTTTTTACAGATACCCTAGTGTAACAGAGAGGGGAAAAAAGTTCTTATTATCTAACTGCTTCTTCTGGATTTCTGGCAGGAGCCCGTTGGCACAGATGGAGGAGGAAAGGAGAGAGCATGTAGCCAAAATGAAAAAAATGGAGATGGAAATGGAACAAGTGTTTGAGATGAAAGTCAAAGAAAAAGTTCAAAAACTGAAGGACTCTGAAGCTGAGGTAATCAAAATGTCTTGAGCCCCAATACACTTGAGGCTGAACAAGTGTAGAAATGGTTCTTTTTGCCCAAGACCTTGCAACATAATCTCTGTCTAGGAATTGTTAGATTTTATGCTTAAAACCAATTCAGTTACTTTCAGCTGAAATAGTATAAGCCAAACTTAAAATGGAATTTGAACATTCACATGCATTCTCTTTCTTTTCACAGTCACAATATGTTAACATACTCTGTAACTTTCTTACTGACCCTCTTTTGCTCCCTCTTCTTTGGAATATTTTATGCCTGTTTTCTTCCATGTGCTTCAAAAAGTTCTTCAGACTTCCATGGTTTGCATAAGCTAATGTAGTAATGATAATTGGCTTTGCTTTTTAAAGCAGCATTTCAGGAACTTGATACAATATCTATAAGAAGTCATGTAAATGAGAGTTAATAGACTAAGAAAGAGGCAGGGATATGTTGTTGTCAGTGTTTTGGTGTCATTTGATCATAACATAAATTTTAGAGATACTTGACTCTAAATTTCTGTCATGTCCAGGTGAAGTCCTCACAGGGAAACTGGTTTTTATGGGCTTTAAGCAGATCTTGAAGTGATCTGTTAAATAGACTATTATAAAATTATATTAAAGTAGAGTAAGTTTTGAGAAGGCAGCTTCTCACAAGGCCCTTAACAGAGAAGTTCAAAACTGCCCAAGTCCTAAAGGAAGTTTGGCTCCAAATTTGAGGGAAAGTGAGCAAACTTGGAAGAGTAGTTGAAGTACTTGGCAGCCTAGGCATTGTAAGGAGCCAAAGTATACTGGATCCAAGAAAAACTATGTCAATCTAGATGTTTGTACTTTCGGAGAAGCAAATAGATAAGGATATAAATGCTAGGATGCACTAGTCAGTAGCTGAGGCTTGTAAAGCTAGATGGTTTATCTGGTTCACAGGGTTTAATTAGGCACTGGATTTATCCTTCCTCAATTTCTCTCTCAAATCTTTTTTCAACCCATTTATACTTCTGGCCTCCACACTTCCCTTGTTATGTGAAAACCAAACAAACATACATCTGTTTTTCATGTACTACCTCATGACATTTTCAGTGAATACATCCTGTGATACCAGTTTTTAAATGGTCATGCAGTTTATTTCTTTGGGTTTTTTCTTCCACACCATTCATGATTTCACAAACTTCTGTTATTTCTCTAAATGTAGAGAAGTAGGAAATAGACAGTGCTGAGTACAAAGCACTTAAAGAAATGGGTTTTGAATGGGTTTATGTGAGACAGGGACTTGCAAGAGAATAGGGAAAGAGGAAGTTTTATTTAACTCAGTTCAAAAGCATTTTACACCAGGCAAAAGGAATCGCTTTTCCTAACAGTGTCTCTCTTCTGTCAAACACAACTGATTGTCAGTCTGACCCATCAACTTGCAGGAGAGACTTCTTCAACTCTTCTGGCAGTGTAGACAATTCATTTTACTAATACTAACAGTTCATTTGATTAGTGAGTCAATTAATCCACTGAAGAATGATGTTTTCCCAATTATCCTTAATATAGTTAATACTTTAGGATGAAATAAATGCTTTTTCCCCCCACACAAAGTAAAAAATGCTACTAATTTATGCATTACTGATACCCCAATGATCTTCAATTTGCTGCTTAACATTTGCATCAAATATCAAAGTGCTCTTGAATTTCCTTTTGTTTGCCACACATAGCTGCTTATAACCCCTGTTGTAACTTGGGCAGCATTTGAGGTGTTTTCTGTGAACTCTAAAATGAGTCTGTTGGATTAATCCCCTTTTTTGTTTCTGTTCTTGGTGGTACCTATAACCTTAGAGATTTTGGTCCAAGAGTTACTTTCTCTGAAGAGAAAATGTAACACTACATTTTCTTGCATTAGTACAGCTGTTACTGCAGCTCCAAAAGTTGGTGTGCTTACTGACTTCCTAATATTTTTTTAGTCTGTGCTTACTGACTGTTTCTCACTTTTCCTATAGCTGCAGCGCCGCCATGAGCAGATGAAGAAGAATTTGGAGGCGCAACACAAAGAGTTAGAGGAAAAGCGTCGCCAGTTTGAGGATGAGAAAGCAAACTGGGAAGCTCAACAACGGATTTTGGAACAACAGAATTCTTCCAGGTAAATTGGAGTCTTGTCCTGCAGTTCACAGTAAACTTTCTGTAGCTTTCTGCCAAAAAGCAGTTTCTGTGAGAGTAATGGCCAGTGGTGGTTGACCCCTGTGGAAGTGTCACTTCAAAGCCAAGAAAAGTCTTGAGCTGCTTTTAGTTAGAAATTGGGTGTATATCAGAACTATTGGGAATCAGCTTCTAAAGCAGATTTTAATCTGCAAACACACTGAATCCATACATAACTAGATCTATCCAAAAAAACTGTTTGTATTTGAAAGCTAGACTGCATCAGACTTCTGAGGGATGAAGAGTTAAAGCTTTGAGAATGGAAGCATTTGGTTCTCCTAGTGCTTGGAAGAGGCAATCTAGTGAGAAATGAATTGCTTGGCTTCACGTAGTACAAGTATTGTGTACTTATAGAATCATAGAGTCGTCAGAGTTGGAAGGGACTTTAAAGATCATCTAATTCCAACCCCCCTGCCTGGCAGGGACACCATCCACTAGATCAGGTTGCCCAGGGGCCCATCCAGCCTTGTATTAAAAGCTTCCAGGGATGAGGCTTCCACAACCTCTCTGGGCAACCTGTTCCACTGCCTAACCACCCTCATAGTGAAGAACTTCTTCCTAATACCCAACCTAAATCTTCCCTCCTGTAGCTTACACCCATTTCCCCTGGTTCTATCACTGTCTGACCTCCTAAAAAGTCCCTCACCAGCTTTCTTGTAGGCCTCCTTCAGATACTGGAAGGCCACAATAAGGTCTCCTCGGAGCCTTCTCCTCTGCAGACTGAACCTAACTTTAATATTGGTTTGCAACCAGTAGTACAAGTATTGTGTACTTAATGACTTTAATATTGTTTGGCAACCAGTAAAGTTTATAAAACATTTATTTTTAAAGATGTACATAAGTGTTTGGGTTTTTTTTTAATCAGAGCATATGTCATTATTTTAAAAGCTTTTTTTTTTGTATCATTTTAGAACCTTGGAAAAGAATAAGAAGAAAGGGAAGATATTTTAAATGCATCATTTTGACCACCAGTTTCTGTATTAGTTGCCAATACGCCAGCCTGGACATCAGTGTTCGTTGGATCCGTTTGCCCAATTTTGCACCACTTGTATCCATAGCAATGGATTTAACAGCATGACAAATTTTCTGTTCATTTCGATGGAGAATGAGATGCCTTGAATTGTCTAGGGTGTTGTGTACTTGGAAAAATAACAGCTCTAAGTACCTTTTTTTTTTCTTTTTTCCTTTTTTTTTTAAAACATGTCATTTTAATGCAAAAGGAACCATTTTACTGTTGTACAATCATGTTCTGGTGGTTTGACGGTTTACAGGCTATTAAATGCAAGGACTCTAGACGGTTTTTAGTGAGGATAAATTGCCATAATATGATGCAAACAATGCTTCTCTATTATTATTATTATTATTATAATAAAAGAATTCCATTCAGTGCAGCATATACAATAATGTAATTTAGTCTAACACAGTTGACCCTATTTTTGACACTTCCATTGTTTAAAAGTACACATGGAAAACCAGAAGTTGTAGGCTTACAGTGCACCTAAGCTTTTTATAACAACCCTTTTATGTTTTGGATTCTTTAAATATATGCTATTCTCATGTAGTAACTTCTTTAGCCTGGAAGGATCTCATTACTGCTTCATTTTTTTTGTAATAACATTTAATTTAGATATTTTTCCATATATTGGCCCTCCTAAATAGAATATAGCTTCTTTCATATGGTAGGAACCAGTGAGTAAAACTTTCCTTTAACTCCCTTTTTACATTTTATGGTAAGTAGCAGGAAAATGCATTTATAGGTCATTTCTAGGCAAAATTGTGGAGTTAACTACCAACCTGTTTCTACCTGTGTGCAGTCTTTATTTTACTAGAAATGGGAATATGGCCTCAAGAAAAACATCACCATTTTGCATTTAGCTGTATTCATATACTGCATTTCTGTATTTTTGTTTGTATTGTAAAAAGTCACATAATAAACAATGTTGTGATGTAACATGCTGCTGTGTCAGAAGTTTTAAAGCAGTTTAACAGCTAAAGTACTTCTCTGGGGAATGGTTTCACCTTCTGTATTCTGCCCAGGCTTGACTGACCTGTGTCAATCAACCTGTGTCAACGAGAAGTTGTCCATGAGCCAGCAGTGTGCCATTATGGCCAGGAAGGCCAATGGTATTCTGGGCTGCATTGGAAAAGCATTTCTAGCAGGTGGAGGGAGGGAGGTGGTCCTGCCTCTTTGCCCAGCCCTGATGAGGCTCCACCTGGAGAACTCTGTTTGATTCTGAGGTCCTCAGTACAAGAGAGTCATGGAGCTCCTGGAGCTAGTCCAACAGAGAGCTACAAAGATGATTATGGGGCTGGAGCATCTCCCTTCTGAGGAAAGGCTGAGAGACCTGGGACTGTTTAGCCTGGAGAAGAGAAAACTGAGGGGATCTTATCAATGCTTATTAAATATCTAAAGGAGAGTGAGTGTCAAGAGGATGGGGCCAGACTCCTTTCAGTGGTGCCCAGCAACAGAACAAGGGGCAGTGGGCACAAACTGGAACACAGGACGTTCCACCTAAACACGAGGAAGAACCTCCCTGTGAGGGTGACAGTGCACTGAAACAAGCTGCCCAGAGAGGTTCCCTGGCTAGACTCAAAACTGGTCTGGACACAATCCTGAGTAATGTACTCTAGAGGGCCCTGTTAGAGCAGGGAGGTTGGACTAGATGACCCCTGGTGATTCTGTGCCTTTGATTCATCCGAAGAATTAGCTTAAGGTACAGATTTTTAATGCCTGGACATTGAGGAATTGTTAGAAAATCCATTTTCAGTGGCTGTGCTCTGAACCGGCAGAACAAGGCTCTGGCTTGCCCAGAAGAGGGCAGCAGGTGCCCACACACTGCCGTGTCCTGCTGGCTCTCGTAGTCCCGGTGCCTTCTGCCAGTGTTTGTGTGTGGCTACTGAGGTTCGCGTGTAACAACACGTTTACCGCCTCTTCGAGTGCTCTTGTTAGGCTCGTTGCCAAGGATGAGGTTTTTCTTTTGTCTTGGGTGGTGGTTTGGTTTTGGTTTGTGGGGTTTTTTTTTTGTTAACTCTGTCAGTTCTAATAAAAATAATAGCCAGGAACTGGATATTTAAAATACAGCCTGTAAGTTGTTAAAAAGTTGATTAAGAATTTTTGTGTCTGTCTTTGCCTGTGAACCAATGTCTCAT
This sequence comes from Galbula dea, assembly GCA_013399015.1. NCBI lineage: Eukaryota > Metazoa > Chordata > Aves > Piciformes > Galbulidae > Galbula > Galbula dea. Next base: position 1,770,770 of record VWZX01003224.1, on the reverse strand, counting down.
TTTTTTTTTGCAGCTGTTTTTTGTATTCCCCCTGCTATCTCTCTTTCTGTTCATTTTGCTCTTGTGTGAGTTATCCTTCTCAGAAATATTCATTCAGCTAGCTTCCCAAAGAAAAGACATCTTCAGCAGTCCATAGAAAGGCCTCCTTATAGCTTATCTCAAATATACTGCCTATCTTTTCAGAGAAGAGCCTGATTATCACTAAGTGGACATAACTTTTCCCTTCAAGTAAACAGAATTGCAAAATCTGATTTATTTTTTTATTAATGCCTCCCAGAGGATGTACACTGCCTGCATCTGCCCCTCACCCTTTCAGGTTTCAGTTTAACTCAGTAAATTGAATAATGCAAAGAACAGGCAAGAGTTACCATCTAGGACAGAAACTACAGATTCTGAATTGGTTTTAGAACTCATTAAAACTCAGGATATGCTGTCTGAGGATGTGCCTTTGCTTCACCATTCCCATTTGCTCTGAAATAGGGATTCCATTTATCAGGAAACTTGTTTTAGTCATGCTCATCTTCTTTCTCCCCACTCCTTTTCTCTATCCTCCCACACACAGACTCAGGATAATCAGAAACCATTGTAAGCTCTTGTTAGATCTTTTGTATGAAGGCACATACAAATGCTATGTTACAGAATATCTGTTTGAATGAACATTTAGAGCATATAGAAATTAAGTGTTCTGAGCTCTCTTCTAAAATGGAGCATTGTCCTTTGGGGAGGATGTTTTTTGGCCATTTCTTAACTTATTTCTGAAATGATTTAGCTTTTTATGGTAAATTTGGGCTGCACCAGAAGAGTACAAGTTTGCCAAAAATGAGAGTTCTGTCTCAGACTTTCTGAACTTATGCCTGCTGGGAGTATTTAAAAAAAAAAAGTAAAACTTTGAGAACAGAAAGTGTGAACCTGTGCAGCTTGCAATATAGTAGCTGTGGAGTCCGCAAAAAGTCTGTAAGCTGAAGAGGCACTATGATACAGCCCAGGATTTGTTTTTCTTCCACTGAATGAATCTTAATTTAAATGTGGTACTTCTGTAAAGTCAAAACTCTACTTACAAATAAGTAGGTTCTTAAATTTCCCTGTATTTGTATCACAACTTGAATTTATACAGCTCTAGTATTCAGGCAGTCACAAGGCTGGAAATTTTGCTGTTCTGTTTTGGAATGAAGACCTCAAGTCAGCTTAGATTTTGTTCAGGAAGAGGTAGTGAGAAAGGGAAAATCCTCCTGATCCTGTCAAGCACAGCACCACAAACAGCCCTGCTGAATGTGCACCTGCACTAGCCCATACATTTAGATGGGAGTGTAGGTATATTTGCTTTCACAGAGAGACATATGAAGATGCAGCTGTATTTTTAGATACGAAATAGTGAATAAAGAATGTGAACTTGGGACTTCCTTCTGATGTAAAATACACTCCCATACTGGGTTGCTTGTCCAACTGACCACCATTCAGGTGCAGCATCCATGGTGTCCGGTGTGAAAGACACAAGTGCCAGGTTTTGAAGGGGTGGGAGAGAAGTTATTTCAGTTTTTCTGCACTGTAGTTTTGCCATTTTGTAGTCAGTGACCAGCTGGTGCCCTTTCTGACTCTCCAAAAGGCCACATCTTGGAGCTCTTGAGCTCAGGTGACCTTGTGGCACCAGAGTACTCTGTGTGGCCAGGCTGCTCCAACAATACCAAAACCATTGAAGCATTGAAGTGCCTCAGTTTGGCACTTCAGGGGGTGGGGCAATTTACCTTTGTAGTTTCCAGAGTAAGCATGAAGAAGTTTCTTAATTGTCTGAGGACTGGTTTTGTCTTCATTGATTCAAGAACCCCCTCAACCTGGTTTAAATATAAATGGCTTAAAATCTTAATGCTTTTAAAGGTTTCAGTAGAAATGATTCAATATGGAAATCAAGAATTGGGCTGGGTTATTGGTTCGTGCTTTGCACAAAAGCATAAAGTGTAGCTGAACTTGTGGAGCAAACAGTATTCTTCTTTGTGCAGCATTGTCAAGCTTCACTTTGAGTAGTAAGGGCAGGCCTGTGCTAGGTGCCCAAGGTAAGAACATGCATTTCCCTGAAGGGCTAGGCTCCTGAGGTTGCTTTTGGGTAGAGTTCTTGGGTTTCCTGTGATCTCAGCCTTAATGTTTACAGCTTCTCTTAATGTGGTTTACATTTCTCTACAGCCACCATGTCCGTTTCCTGACCTTACACTGGTTTAAGGCTCAGCAAAGGTAATTATTCCCTTCTCTAGTAACCCATACCTGCTTCATTCCATGTTGTGTTGAGTATCATGTTCTGCCAGGTGGCTGGTGGGTTTGGTGGCCACCCATCACCATAGCCTGTCCTGACACTAGGATCTGCTGTGTCACTCTTTGTGAAATGAGTTGGATGTACGAGCACCCTTGGGAATGGAACACTTCTGAAGCTCTGCACTGTGGTGTGGTTTTGTCCACCCCTGCCTTCCTGTTGCCACATGGTTACTTCTTCCAGGAACTACTCAGCTGTTGCTTTTGACAGCTTCCTTTGCTTCTAACAAATGTTCATCTTTAGTAATGTGTGCTATATCCTGGTAAAAATGGCAGAGATCATCTTCAGAGGGTGTGAATGGGATTCCTCCCCTGCACCTGGATCCAACCACCTGCTGATGCTGGAACAAAACACTGTTCTCATCGTCCTGGTTTGGTGATACAGGTTATTAGCCATCTATTGGAAGAGACCAGGTCCTACCATTAACCCAACACTGGTAGGTCACCACTAAACCATGTTCCTGAGCACCACCACTACACTTCTTTTTAACACCTCCAGGGATGGTGACTCCACCACTGCCCTGGGCAGCCTGTTCCAATGTTTCATAACCCTTGATGTGAAAAAACTTGTCCTAATGTCCAACCTAAACCTCTCCATGGGCAGCTTGAGGCTGTTCCCTCTTGTCCTATTGCTAGTTACCTGGGAGAAGAGACTGATCCCTACCTCACTACAACCTCCTTTCAGGTAATTGTAGAGAGTTAGAAGGTCTCCTTCATCCTTTTCTCCAGACAAAACAACTCCAGTTCCCTCAGCTGCTCCTCAGAAGACTTGTGTTCTAGAGTCTTTGCTGGCTTCATTGCCCTTTGTTGGACATGGTCCAGCACCTCACAGAATTACAAATAATCTTAGGGGTTGGAAGGACCTCTGGAGATCATCTAGTCTAACCCCCCTGTCGGAGCAGGTTCTCCTAAAGTATGTTACACAGGATGGTGTCCAGACAGGTTTTGAATGTCTCCAGAGATGGAGACTCCCCCACCTCCCTATGTAGCCTGTTCCAGTGCTCCACCACTTTCAAAGTAAAGAGAGTAACTACATCAAGATGCTGGGAGCCCTGTCCAACCTGACCTGGGATGGTGCTCCTACCACCTTTCTGGGCAACCCGAGCCCGTGTTTCACTACCCTCAGTGTAAAATCAGCTGGTGATCCCTGGAACATGCAGCACTCCCACTCCATACCCACCTCAACCAGGCTTACTGGTTACAAACCAGCTGAAAACCCCAGAAATGACCAAACCCCAGAGAACTATTTTCTGCCTGCATTTAAGCAGCAGGTGGCAACATCTGCTGCCTTATGAAATTTAACTTACTGCTTCGTGAAGGTTTTATTTTCCATCTTTTGGAGCAGGAGGGACCTCAGGCTCTGTTTGCAGCCTCTGCCTTTCTCAGGAGCACCTTGTCAGTGCCTTCAAAGGAAAGTCTTCAGAAGCACAATAGGGAAGCATTTGGTTCCTGTTTGGAGAAGGTGAGGTCTTTCCCCACCTTGGTCAAATGGCTTCCTCTGAGCACAACCTGAAGTGAGTCAGCGGTGTGTAAGGGCAGGCAGGGATGTCTCCATGTGTACTGACAAACACCTTTTCCTACAATGGTGGCTTTAGTAGGTTTGGGAAAGATGCAGAAAAAAAGCTTTCCCTGAATACAAGGATGTGCATGGGTGTGTGTTTTAATGGCTTCTCAAACAGGCAGTTTAGACATTTTCACTTTCTCATTCCCAGCATTTTCCTGCAGAGCAGCTTGCTCACCTCCAGGACTGACATCCCCAAAACAGCAAGGTGTTCTGTATTTATTTATATTTATTATATAATACATATGTATATAATACATAAAATGTACATAAATACTTATTTATACATATGCATATATATAAATATTATCTGTTTGTATTTTATTATATTACACTTTTTTACAATAAGGGTGAGGTTTTGCAATGAGGGTGGTGAAACCCTGGCCCAGGTTGCCCAGAGAGGTGGTAGATGCCCCATCCGTGGAAACATTCCAGGTCAGATTGGACAGGGCTCTGAGCTACCTGATCTAGCTGAAGGTGACACTGTTCACTGCAAGGGGGTTGAACTAAATTACTTTAAAAAGTACCTTCCAAGCCAAACCCTTCTATGATTGTATGATTTCATGATTCTATGGGTCTATGATTCTCTATAAGAGTTTATGTAGAGATGCTCTGTGCTTATACATGGGATATGAAAAGCTGGCCCAGGTTTTGCACAGTGAACAGGAATGTGCCTCAGCAGCTGGTGTCCCTGCTGGCCTTGGCCTCATCCCATGACTAAGTCAAGTTTCCTGAGTTCCTAGGGTATCTTGGCCTTTTTGGATAATTGCCTCATTACTGACAGTTTCTCCTGGTTTCCTGGGGTAGGTTTGCTTGTGTTTGCTACTGTGATTCCTCCCAGGGCATCTCAATGCCTCACAGGTGACTGACCCAGCAGCTGTCCCTGGGAAGGGCAATGCCCTCTTGGGGGGGCTGGGAGAGGAGCGTGGGATGGGTGACTGCAGTCTCCTTCCTCTCTCGGCCCCAGAGCAGCTCCTGAGCTCCTTGGCTGCAAGAAGAGCACAGATGTTCAGACCCTCCAGCACCCAGAAGCCATGTCTTTGAGTTATGTACGTCACAGCAGCACTTGTGCCTAATCCCTTCAGAAAGACAGCTACGTTGCCAGATGTTACAACTTCGCTGACCTAATTCAGCATCTGGGAGCTGGTGCCTGCCAGCTCTGCCACGTCTCCCAACATCCTGGAGCAGCAATCACTACAGTCAGGAGCACCCACCTAAGCTTTGGACCTCTACAGAGTACCTTGTCCTCAGACACTGCAGTGCCCATTGTGTCTACACCAGCCAGTGGTGCTCAAATTTGCATCCGGCAGCATCATGCCTGCGGTGTGAGCTGAGCTGGAGTATGGACATGCAAAGCAGTTTTCAGCTTGCCCCATGAGTAATGTGGACTCACCTGTAGTAACTTCCCTAGGCCCAACAGGGAGCACAGAGCCAGGAGAAGCATCAAAAGGTTGATTTATTAGCAGTTAGCATCTCGTTAACTCCCGGAATAGGAGCTTGTCTCCTTCCCCAGGTGAGGAAGGCAGCATGGCAGCACCCAAGGGAACAACATGATGAATGCCATGTCCTTGGCAGCTCTGGATTTGGAGTTATTACCTTAGGGAAACATCAGCCTGTGAAAAACACTTTTGAAGTCCAGTCTCCAGATAACCATTGAGCAAAGCAAGACATAGCTTGGGTTGCCCCCCAGTGGGTTTAGTACCAGGGCAGCTCTCCACCGCTGACCCTCACCCAGCAAGATGCTGCAGGGTGCTCAGCTCCCAGTGGCGTTGCTGCTCTCCTGCCTCCATTACCTTCTTGTGAGCCAAGCTGGCTGCTTTTCATGCAGGGAAAAAGGTCTCTTCTCCCAGCTGAGGTGGCTGAGATACCCACAATGGGGCACGAAGGAGGAAGCACCCCAACCCCGTTCTGTGCTTAGACATGCGGTCTCTTGACAGAACATACCCATATTAGCTTAGTTAAAGTGCAAGGATAGGGGAAGTCAAATAACTTGAAAAATATCTATCTCCATGCTGGGCAATGTCAGGTTGCTGCTCTCCAGGAACAGCTGCTGCGGGAAGCCACCCACCCCAGGGACCTGCTCTCACAGTGCAGGCATGAGCCCAGCAGATGGGAAGTTGCAGGAAGGAATAGTCAATTAGGAACCAGCACTCCTCCCATTTAATTTTAGTAGCAGCCAGTGGTGTTTACGGGAATTTCTTCTTCCTTTGTGTTCCTGTTGACTTCCTTCCTGGTGATGTTACAGCTTTGGTCAGTGTGACCTGTGAGCACATGAAAAGCAATGAAGAAGCTCTTGCCTTGTCACAGGGAAGTGTGGCACAAGGGGCTCTAGTGTGGTTACTGATGTGGATGCTTCAAGCTTTTGGGCTCCCACACTTAGCTTTCAAGGCTTAATCAAATCACAGGGTGTTAGGAGCTGGAAGGGACCTTGAAAAATCATCTAGTCCAACCCCCCTGCCACAGCAGGATTCCCTAGACCAGGTCACACAGAAACGTGTCCAGATGGGTCTTGAATATTAGCTAAGAGTTCAACTCATCCCCCTGAAACTGTAAATATCCCCAAATCTCCAACCCCACCTGCCCACAAGAGGCAATGTGCCAAAGCAAGTGCTGTCTGCAGGAGCTGCTCATGTTCTGGCCCTCAGTCACTGGTAGCAGGTGGCAGCAAGGGATTCTCTGTGAGGATACTCTCTCTGGGAGCAAATGGAAGAGCAATCACAATTTTCTGATGCATTGGGCCCTGCTGGGCAACTATCACACTTCTCCAGACCATGCATCTTCATTACCATTTAATGGCACAGCCTATTTAATTACTCCCTTTGCTCTGCAGCAGGAAAGGGATGGCATTCCCAAGCCTTGTAAATCACCTTTCCCAGTTTGTACAGGCCAGGAGCACTGCTAAGCCTTCAGACATGAGAGCTGGCAGGGAGCACACCAGGCAGCATCTCACTCTGTCCCATGGTTTACCTTTACCAGCAGGCAAGAGCAAACCTTGCCTTCACCCTCTGCCACCCGACCCCATTCCATTCCCTTCTCTGGAGCCAGAGTATACCTCCTAACACAGAGATCCCAGCATCTTTCTAGGGTGGTAATTGGGAATCACTGCTGACTCCCATCAGCTGGGACCTAATGCCCCACAGCTGTCAGCTGTGGGGTCAGATTGTATAGGGAAGATCCTCTCCCAGATAAAGGAAAGGGTTAGAGGTGTTTTTAGTGTTGTGGTTTTGTTCTGCTCAGCATGCAGTTATACTGGGGATCTCAGAAGATATTACAGCATCTGAGAGCAAGGAGGTCAGGTAGGTCATGCTGCAGCAATGTAGGATGGGGAGAATGGGAAGGTTTTAGACCAAAGATGCTACTTTTCATGTTTATCCACAGAATCAGAAAACACTAGGGGCTAGAAGGGACCTCTGGAGGTCAACCGGTCCACCCCCCCTGCTAAAGCAGGGTCTCACAGAACAGGTTGCACAGGATCATGTCCAGGTGGGTTTGGAATCCCTACAGAGAAGACTCTACACCTTCTCTGGGTAGCCTGTTCCAGTGCTCTGGCACCCTCACAGGAAAGTAGTTTTTCCTTATGTTCAGAGGGAACTTTCTGTGCTCCAGGTTGTGCCTGCTGCTGCTTGTCCTGTTGCTGGGCTCCACTGAAAAGAGTCTGACCCCATCCTCTTGGCACCCACTGTTTGTGTAGATGTTGTTTAGATGTTGTTTAGATGTTGTTTAGATGTTGTTTAGATGTTGTTTAGATGTTGTTTAGATGTTGTTTAGATGTTGTTTAGATGTTGTTTAGATGTTGTTTAGATGTTGTTTAGATGTTGTTTAGATGTTGTTTAGATGTTGATAAGGTTCCCTCTGTCTTCTCTTATCCAGGCTGAAGAGCCCCAGATCTCTGAGCCTTTCCTCATAAGAGAGATGCTGCAGTCCCCTCATGTTTGTAGCCTCTATTGGCATCTCTCCAGTAGTTCCCTGTATCTCTTGATCTGTGGAGACAAACACCAAACTCTAAAATTTTTGGTGCTTAATGTTCCTGCTTTAATCTTTTAGTGAAAGATTTGGGATCTAAGCTGTTGTGTAAAAGCTCCTCACGCAGCATGTGTTACGTCCTAAATATGTCAGGGGGTTGTTATCCAGATTATGGAGCTTGCTGGTAAAATGAAGAAGCAAGGCTTAAGGTTTTAAATGCACACACACACACACACACACACAGTGGCACACATCTCCGTGCCTGGCCCATGGGGAGTGAAAGGGTTTGGGCAGCCACGAGGAAGGGAGAGAACAGATTCCAGCAATAGTGGTTTGAATAGTGCGGTGTGGATGAGGTATGCTAGGTGGGATTTTGGGGTGAAAGTAACCTGTGCTCCTTGTCTCTTATCTCTGAATGTATTGTATGGGGAAGGCATGGGCATGTCTTCCTGCCATGAACTACATGACACTTATGTAAATCACAAGGTATGCCTGCAGTGTTCAGCACAAAAGATCCTTTCTGGTTTAAGCCTTTGGATACAACAAGTTGTGTTGGTGTTGATAGCTGCGGCTGTTGAGGTTTTCATTCCCTAGACTGGTGTACAGCTCCTAAATGCTGGTTTTGCGTGATGGTTTTAAGCTTCTTTTGGAATAGCAGCAACTACCAGCTGCTTCTGGTATTGTGCAGAGTGCCAAAATCCTCTCTTGTCTTTCAGGGACTGAAAAATGAGTAGCAGTTTGCCTTTTATTCAAACAGAGCAATGACAAAGCTCACTGCTGCAGTAGGTGATGCTCATGCGCCTGTCCCACTCCTTGGGAGACAAGGACACATAAGAGCAGTCTCAGTGTGAAATGTTGGCCAGGTTACTCCCTTTCCCTGGGATTAACAGGGCTGCTTGTGACAGGATAAGCACTGGTTATTTTAAACTAAAAGAGAAGAGATTTAGGCTAGATAGAAGGAAGAAATTTTTAACACTTAGGGTGGTGAATCAGTGGCCCAGATTGCCCAGAGGGGTGGTAGAAGCCCATTCTTGGGAACATTCCTGGTCAGGTTGGACAGGGCTGTGAGCAACCTGATCTAGTTGGAGTTGTCCCTGCTAACTGCAGGGGGGTTGGACTAAATGACCTTTAAAGGTCCCTTCCAACCCCAATCCTTCTAAGAATCTTTCAGTTGCTACTGTTCTGAGGACAAGGGACTTCAAAAGCTCCTGTGCCAAGGTGAGACATATACTGACCAAGCAGGTGATGAAATTAAGTACCCTCAAGCCTGTGGTGAAATACTGCCTTACTCAGCATGCCCAGGGGACTTCTGCTGTCCCACTCCCTACAAAACAGTGCAGACCTCACATCTTTTCTTAGGGGCAGTAAGAGTAAAACCAGTTCTCTCTCAACAAACCTCTTGTCTGGGCAAGAATTGGAGTCTTTCCCCAGCTCCTGGCATCTTGTCACCTTTCTTGAAAGTGAGTTGCAAAGACTTGAGTTTTGGAAAACTTTGGTGCTTTGCAATTTTTTTTTGGAAAGTGAGACAAGTTCTTTCCAGTTGTCTGAACTTTGCATTTGTTTAAGCAATTTACAGCCACGTCCCTCAGAAGGGGTCATTTGTTGAAACCTGAATAGCCACAAGGTTGGAGAGCAGTTGTCAGCCTCTCCATCCAGTCTTGCCTCCACCTGGGTATTGGCTGGCTGCAGGTGGTGCAAGATAAGCTTAGCCTCATGCTGTTTGCTTAAGGAGTCAATGAACCTTGTATCTCTCATGACTTCTAGGGCAACCTTTAAAATGAAGGCTGGTCTGTGTGTCTCCCAGGTGCAGGCAGCAGGAGCTGTAGCCCATGCCCTGCCTGCAGTGGGGCAAATAGAGAGCCTGGTCCTGTGATCCCAGGAAAGGACAAGGTTGCTTGACTTGCTCCCAGAAGCCCTGCAACAAAGTTTTCTTCTTCTAAATAAAACTGCTTTGAAGGTGGCAGCAAGCAAGCACCATCAGGCACCTGCAGGCAGGAGAGGCTTGTGCCAGAGCCAGGTCTGCAGCATCTCTCTTCTTGTTCTTAGGCCAAGGCTGACTTCCTCTGGAGCTTGTGACCTTCATCATCTCACCAAGCAGCCTTTAAAATCTGGAGGAAATCTTTTATCCCATCCTCCAGGCAAGAAATAAAACCTCTGCCAAGTGTGTAGGGGTATTCACTATGGGGCTTTTTCTGAGACTTGGGGTGAGAGACCAGGCAAAACATCTTTATCCATGAGATGGAAGCATCATCAGCTAGCACAGGTCTGTTCACTGCTTATAGTTACATAAATAGTTGCTAATGTTGTTGAGTATTATTACTACTTTCTAGAGGTCAGGCATCTTTAGGACCAGTGAAGTGTCCTGCTGTTTCACTCCAAAAAGAGCTGCCTCAAGAGCATCTTTCAGAGTACACAGGTAAGACTCTTGCTTGCTTGTAGTTCATAACCACATAGAATCATTTATGCTGGAAAAGGCTTTTAAGATCATCAGGTCCAGCCATTAACCCAGCACTGCCAAGACACCACTAAACCATGCCCCTCAGCACCACCTCTACACTTTTTTAAACACCTCCAGGGACGATGACTCCATCACTGCCCTGGGCAGCCTGTTCCAGGGCTTGATAACCCTTTCAGGGAAGAAATTTTTTCTAATGTCTAACCTAAACATCCTCTAGGACAACTTGAGGCAGTTCCCTCCTGTCCTTTCACTAGTTACCTGGTAGAAGAGACTGATTCCCACCTTGCTTCAACCTCCTTTCAGGTAGCTGTGGAGAGTAAGGAGGTCTCCCATTGGCATTCTTTTCTCTAGGCTAAACAACCCCAGTTCCCATAGCTGCTCCTTTTAATCTTGTGCTCTATACTCTTCACCAGCTTTGTTGTCTTTCTTTGGATGCTCTCCAGCACCTCTATGTTATACACTAATTTTATAACAAAGCCCTGATGACTTTTGGGCTTAAAATGGGAGAGCCATCTGAAACTAGCAGGCTGTGCTGTGTGAGACCCACAGCTCTGATGATATAATACACCTTGCTGTCTGGTGAGAGACATTTGCCATCTTGGCAGCCCCTGTGGGCCCCAGCCCAGCTGCAGAGCCCAATTTGGGGGTTACGTTCTGCAGCTAAAAAGTAGAAGACTGTCTACCTTGACCACTGCTGGGCTGCTGATCTGATTTGCATGCCAAGGGGACATTGGGCTTCCCAAAAATACCTTCAGTGCATTTCTCAGCATCCACTGCAGGGAAATGAAACCTTTCTCAGACACCTACACTTCCACTTTTATGCGTGTGTGTGTACATGTTCATGTCCTGCCTGCTGCAGCAGCAAGTGTCCCAGCAGCCCAGGCTGTGTGAAACTTGGGGTCAGCCTCTTGCTTCCCGTCAGGGCAAGCCCAGATTTCTGCTTTGCACCATGTCAGGTAGCACTGTTCTCCTGTCCCATTTGGGGACCCAAACCTGGGGTGCGTGGCAGGGGAGAAACAAACTCAAAGACCCTAAATCCCTCCCAGCTGGCCAACACTCTTTGCTCACAGTTCAGCTCTTTTTTGGGTTCATGAAGCAGCATGGTGGCAGCATCTCTGTAGGTGCCTCTTTGCCAGGGCTGTGTGCTGTCTGTGGGGTTATGGTCTATGGGAATTTGGGTTTCCAACATGATGTGGTGCAAAAGCAGAGGGACAGCTTCCTTACAGATGTGCTAAATCACAGCAGAAGCTGCATGGGCTTTTTTGTTCTCTGGAAGTGCCTGTGAGACACCTGTGATGTTCAAAGAGGGGTTTGGGAGGTATGAGATGGCCATAAAGTGGAATTTGAGAGATGTGTCTCTTGTGGGATGGCCACAACAGGGCCAGGGGAGCACACACTGTTCCCCCATGCCACCTGCAGCAGGATCAGAGCCTCCAGTGGACTTGGGGCTGTGGAAATAGCCCAAGCCACTGGCTGGGTGGGAGCACAGACTGTCCTGTCTCTTGCTGGGGCAAGAAGGAAACAGTGTGAATGCTCACCTCATTTAAAAGCTCCAGAAAGTCATGGATCTTTTTTTTTTCTTGCAAGACTGAGACTCCAATATGCAGAGCACAACCCCAGCCTGGAATATTGCCCTGTGGTGTATTTGTGACACCTGAACTGGTAGGAGAGCTCCTCTCCCCAGCAGCATCCCTCCATGCAGACGAGTGGTCCAGCGAGGCAGCCTTCCTGCAGCCTCTGTACCACAGACATGTACATGGATCTGACTCCAGGCATCCACAGACTCAAACCCTTGGCTTTGCCCCAGAAAATAATCCACGCTCTTGTGTGGGGTAAACTGGGATTTTTGCTCCAGCCCTGATGGAGCTGGTGACTCATGATTCTTCTCTGAAAAACATGGCTGGATTAGCAGTAACAAGCTAATTTCTTGTTTTGCTTGTCCTTTGTGCCTCATTTACCATTTTATTGTCTGATCTGAGGTTTTTTTCTTTATTCCTGCCTTTTTCATCAGCCCTGAGTCCTGCAGAGAGCTCTCTGCCTCTGTCTCAATGCCTTGTTTACTTCTATCACTCTCATTTGTTGACTCCTTCCAGTCCAAGCCCAATTTTTTAGCTTCTAGAAATCTCCTCTAGAAAAAGAGAGAAGGGAGCTGGGGTGCAGCTGTCCACCTCCAGCCCTGTGCAGGGACATGCATGCACCATTCCATGGACAGTCCTGGCAGGGAGCATGGGGCAGCAAGTGGGACCATGTGCTGGCAGGGCTCTTGGGGAGGCTGAGGCTGGCTTGTTCATACGGGATTTACCAGCAAATGCCACCACAGCCTTGCTCTGCTGAGGNAGTGAAATGAGCTGCCATCTAGTCCTCCAAATTTTCCTATATGTAATCATAGGGCAAAACCAAATTGTGGTGTGATTTAGGAAGAACTGGACATTGCAACCCCCCTTGATGAGCAGAGCAGAGCTGCTAGTGACCAGCTAGTCCAGCCTAGCCAGTGCCATGCTGTGTAGTCTGTTTCTTCTGGAGTCATAGAATTATTTGAGTAAGATGGAACTTTTAAAGGCCATCTAGTCCAATCCCCTGCAGTGAGCAGGGACGTCCCCAACTAGATCAGGCTGCTCCGGGCCCCGTCCAACCTCACCTGGAATGTTTCCAGGGATGGGACATCTACCACCTCTCTGGGCAACCTAGGCCAGCGTTTTACCACCCTCAGTGTAAAATTTCTTCCTTCTATCTAGCCTAAATCTCTTCTCTTTTAGGTTAAAAACATCACTTCTTGTCCTATTGCAACACAACCTGCTGAAAAGTCTGTCCCCATGTCCTCATGTCTCTTGTAGGCTTCTTTAATTATTAAAAGGCTGCAATAAGATCTCCCTGGAGCCTTCCCTTCTCCAGGCTGAACAACTCTCAGCCTCTTCTCACAGCAGAGATGTTCCAGCCCTCTGGTCATTTTCATGACTCTTCTCTGGACCTGTTCTAATAGGACACAGTACTGCAGGTGGGTTCTCACCAGAGCAAGGGGCAGAATTCCTCCCCCTCCTTGACTTCCTGGCCATGTTGTTTTTGATACAGCCCAGAATACAATTTGATTTCTGGGCTGCTTTTTTTATCCACTGGTACCCCTAAGTCCTCTGCAGGGCTGCTGTCAATCTCTTCATCCTACAGCCTTTGTTGATACTTCAGCAGGGCAGGAAAGGGAGTGGGTTCCCAAAGTGCTGCTTCAGAGAGGAACAACTCACAGGAGAAGGGGAAAAAAAAAAAAGCAAACAGTGATGCATGTGGGAGCCTGGTGCCCACAGTCAGGAGCAAGAGCCAGCCCATGCTGTTCTCTCTCTCCAGGATCAAAGCCTCCAGATGTTGAGGTATGTTCCCCATCAATGGCTTGCAAGAAAAATGTTTCCTACCTCATACATACCCATGCTTGAAGTCCCCTACAGCAAAGAGAACTGATACTCTCACAATATCCTGGGAGGTTGTTGCCCTTGGTCTGAAGCAGAGTCAGTGATCAGTTCCAGATAATGGATGAGCTGTTCAGGAGATAAATGTGCCATTTGGTGACCAGCCAGAGCATTATTTAGCATTTGTGTGGGGAAAGTTCAGCCATGAGGAAGGTGGTGCATAACTAGCATAACTAAAAGAACAGGGACAGTCAGACCTGTAATGTGTGGCTGCTGGCTCTGTCTACTCAAGAGTTTTCTCTGAGTACAGCTAGCAAAGCTCAGACAGCTCATGCTTTGCAAAGAATTGGATCAGAAGCAGTGAGATATTGGATCTGCAAACATGATATGGGGGAGCAAAGGCCCTTCTAAGTTGAATAAAGCTGTAAGAGAAGCCAGATGTCCCTATTATCACAAGTTTGTGTTTCAGGAGTCCTTATTTCTAAAACTATGAGCTACCCTGCCTGAGCAATAAGTTAAGAACACACATGCTGCATATTTACTAGCCATATGTAGCTCTGCAGCAGCACAGTTCAGAGAATCATAGAAAGTTTGGGGTTGGAAGGAGCCTTTAAGGGTCTAGTCCAACCCCTTTGCAGTGAGCAGGAATATCTTCAACTAGATGAGATTGCTCAGAGCTTTGTCCCTGGAATGTTTCCAGGGATGGGTGCTGAAAAAGAGGAGAGAAATGCTTTCCACTGCTGGGGAAGCCAAGGCAGGCAGGAAGGCTGATGCTAAGGGTTCACTAAACTCATCTCTCCCACATCTCCATCCTCTGGGGGGCCCTAGTAAAGCCAGAGCAGCTGTTGCCTGTCATGGGGCCGGAAGAGTGGGGCAGGATATTGACGCTTCTTAGTTAACAGGATAGTCTGAGTTTCTTTGCTGCCATTGAAATGTATTACCCACATAGCTGTGCTCTGTGTTCTAAAATGGCCACGTCAGAGATTTTCATGTGTGTTTTTCCAAATGCTTTTCGGTTTTCTGTGCATTTGTTCCTCATCTGCTCTTGTTGGGTAGCCAGAAGCAAGGAGGCAGTAGAAAAAAATGAGAATGCTGCAGGTTTCCATGTGGCTGTCTAGAGGCTTTCATAAAACATATCCTGAATGCATCCCCTGAAACTTTGATGCTTTTGCAGTTTTTATGCTAGACATCCCTCAAAACAGCATCATCTTAAATCACTGCTTTCTTTGGAAAATGAAGGTGGAGCTGTGGTGGCTGGCAGCAGGCACAGCAATCAGTGCAAACCTCCCTCCAGAGTCCCTGCAGCCCCTCTGCTTCTCCCACTTTCTACTTGCTCTTCTCAATCAACTGCTGCCTGGAAGGGTGGAGGTGGAGGGAATTGGATGTAACCCATTTAATCTTACCTCCTTGTTCTGAGCAGCTCTCCAATGTGATGGCTTGCTCTTGGCAAAAGGAAGGGCTAGGCAATGAAGGACCTTCCTGTCCACGTGCTGTGTCCCTGCAGGGTAAGAACTGGGCATGTGTCGAGCAGGTGACACATTGCAAAGCTCTTGAGCTGCTGTTTATAGGGAAAAACTACCCTAGGAGTGAGGCTGCACTACCTCTTTCAGAGGAGAATGGCAAAACCCAGATGGGCCTTCTCCCTCCCTCTCTTGTTCTTCTCCTTTAGGGATTTTGATTTCCTGGGAACAAACAGTGTATAATATTTTTTCAGTGTGGTAGCTCTGATATTTTTTGTGCCTGGCAGATCTTGACATATTATGTGTGAGTGAATCTATCTGTCTCTTATCTCCTCAAAAGGTTTCCCAAGAAAATATTTGTGTGGCAGCCTGCCTTCAGTCGTAGAATCATAGAATGGTTTGGGCTGGAGGAAAACCTTAAAGATCATCTAGTCCGACCCCTCTGCAGTGAACAGGGACATCTCCAACTAGATCAGGCTGCTCTAAGCCCTGCCCAACCTCACCTGAAATGTGCTTGGAATGCCTCTCTGGGCAACCTAGGTCAGTGTTTCACCACCCTTCAGTGTAAAAAAATTCTTCCTTAAATTATTCCTTCTATCTAGTCTAAATCTCTCCTCTTTTAGTTTAAAACCATTATCCCATTGTCCTGTCACAACGGGCCCTGATAAAATCCTGTTGCCATCTTTCTTATAGGCCCCTTTAAGTACTGGTAGGCTGCAATATGATCTCCCTGGAGCTTTCTCTTATCCAGACTGATCATCCTCAACTCTCTCAGCTTTCCGTTGTACCCAGGTCACCTCTGTAGCTGATGGAGAGATTCCTACTCAAAATCATGCTCTGATCTTTTTGTTCTCTTCAGTCATTATTATTAAAGATTATAATTTGTAAAAATATTCTCTAACAAGAATGATTAAATCATTGCCTTGGTCTCCTAGGCTAAATTCAGCCTCCATATATTCAACAAGTGCCCTTTAGTAACTGAGTCCCAGAGAAGCTCTGGTGAGAAGGTATTGCAGCAGAGGCTGTGGCACAGAGCAGAGCCATTTGGCTTCTTCTGGTATGGGGTGGCAGAGGTGCTGATGTGCAAATAAAACCGTGTAGCAGGAAAGACTAAAGAAGCTGGAGGTGGAGATCAGTTATGTGGCAGTAGATAACTCAAAAAATGTTTAGTGGAGTTTGGGGAACTTTGTTTTTAGGCAGCAATAATGATACCTGGATAGAGAAATGTGCTGAACTCTTCTGTGCAATTCTGTCACTGTCTGGCGTCTAACGGGGAAGCTAGACCTTCACCCTGCCTGTCTTGCCGTCCAAGCTTGTACTTCAAGCTTAATTCAGAGTGAGTAGGAAACCTAGACATAATGCTGAGATGGTCCTTAGCATAACCCCCATCTCAGGGAGCTCAGAGATGGACTTTGTCCCTCTGCTCTCTGCATTTAAGGGCTTTTTTCTTGCACTCCTTGTAGGCAGAAGACCAGCTCTCTTGGGTCGCATTCTTCCCTTGTTTCTTCAGAGACGTGCACAAAGTCTGTTTTGTTCCTTTAAGACAAAAGGACAAAGAAACTAAAGTTCCTCAGCCACAGATCATGCACAGTATCTGTCAAACTCAGCTTTTCCCTTGCTGGGAGTTCCAGTACCGATTTTGGGCTGGTTCACAAGTCAAAGCTTCAATCTAGGCTTTGGTCCTGGAGGACTTCAGCAGTTTAACTTCTTACTACCTCAGAGGGAGGGAATAAAACCCCATTCTACAACTGCTGTGTTGTGCAGACCTCCCCATACTTGGTGTATAAATACAGGAGGCTAGCATATTTTTAAGCTCAAGGAAAGAGTTTGGAAAATACAAAGTGTTGACTCGACTCTGGTCCCACCAGAGTCAAGTGTAAATCTCCAGCTGACCTTCCTGGTAGTGGTGTTAGGCCAATGCCCAGGAGTTTAAACCATCTTCATTTTAGGCATCTCAGGTCATCACAGAAAGTCATTCAAGCTTTTCCATTCTTAGTGGTCCACGTGGTCGTGTTTGCTGCTAGACTTGTGTCCTTGTCTCTATACAGTGTAGCAAGAGCTTAGTCATGCAAGCCACATGTCTAGTTGGGGCTGAATGGACTCTGCATAGAACCACTGTTGAAGGTCTCTGTGTCCAAAATAGCACACAGTGCTTGCTGTATGCCCAAAATCTTCCCAATTAACATCAGGGTCTCATGGCAGTGGGTTTCTCTGTGCTGCTGTTGAACATGCCTCCTTTCACATGGGTTGGGGATGGTCTGAAAGTGTCCTTCAACATGGTGTTTCTGTTCATGGCAAACCAACACAACAATGCAATGCCTAGAGCAGGGAGGAGAAAAGGGGAAACCCTGCTTATTTGAAAGGAAGGCAGAATTTTACTGGATTTTATTTAATCAGAAATGACTAATGTTCTCCTGCTGCTTGTAGCTCTTCTGGGGCTATCCTTCCCTGCCTTGATTTTCATTTAGTGTGTTTTTAATGTGCTCTGTCTATCTGCTCTTGAGCTCAGAAAGGCACCTCTGCTATATCTAACAACCAGCTGAGTGAAAGAGGGGAGAGGAGGAGGATGGAGAGAGAGAGGAGCACAGATGCCTCTTCAGCATGTGCTGGGTGGCTGGCTCTGCTGGAGAGGACTGGCTGGCAGGCAGTGCTGGCAAACCAATGGAAGTGCTGGAGGCTGGTGAAGGGCTTGCTGCAGGGTGGGCTCTGCTACAAGCTAGCAGGCAGGTAGTTGGGAAGAAGGCAGGCATTTTGGCATGTCCCACTTGACATCTGGTGCAGGGAAAGAGTGGGAGGGGAGGAGGGGAAAAAAGCAGGCTGATTTCCCAGTTAACTACCAGCTGCTTCTTTGCTGCCCTGCCAGCTTCTATCATCCAAAGTTGTGAGGCAGCCCATCCTTCGCTTGAAACCACGGGATATTTTTACACCATAAAATCATCTTAATTCCCTCAGCAAAAAAGCAATAGTAAATGCCTGGCTCTTTTTGAGGTGGGTATAAGGCCGTGTTTTCTAGTGCTAGTCTGCAAGCAGGAGAGACAGAATTGTAGGGATGATGAGCAAGAGCTGTGATGACCTCCCAGAACAGTGTTGAAGACCAAGCCTCCGCTGCCAGGATGCTGCCTGTCAACTGGGGAGGCAGCACAGATTTTAGGCAGTATGTAATGCAATGGTAGCCAGATCCTCCACATTTTCTTTTGGATTTTTTTGGGTTTCACAGCATGTTAGGAGGTGGAAGGGTTTGGACGATTCTAACCCAAAAGTCTGACATAGTGAAACTCCAAAATCATGTGTAGATGATCAAGCTGAGTTTAGCAGGAGAAATGCAGCCTTGCTTCTGCACTGGTAACATCGAGACAAGCTCTGACTGGGTTGTGGGGTTCTTCTGTTTTAACATTTCTCTTTACTCTCAGTGAAAGCTAAAGAGAAGAGGATTGGGGTTTTCATGGGATTGGGCCTGTCTACCCTGTTGTATTTCGTTTCTTAGCAGTAAACACAGTGCTTGGTCAACAGTTCCTGCCCTCTCTCACAACCTCCTCATGTTTCTAGCACCTGCCAGCTCAGCCAAAATCTATCAGCAGAAGTCCAAGTGCACTTCCTGACCTGCCAGCCCACACAAAACATCCTAGCCATCCCAGCTGGCTTTCCTCAATTTTCACCAAGGGCTTACCAAAGCGGATAAATCTCTTTCCGTTGATGACTGAGCGTCTGTGTCCATATGGGGCACCCCAGCATCTCTTCAAATTAGTAAGAAGAAATAAATGTTGGTCACAGGGAGAAGAGGGTTTCCTTCGTAATCCCAGGAACAGTCCAGTGTTGCAATTTTCTCCATTTGGAAAAGGCATCAGTGGTCAATTTTGTACCCCCAGTGTTAGGTTTTTAAGTGTCTGTCATCACCCTTTCCTGCTCCATGCCAGCAGGGAAAAGGCAAGAGGGCTCTCAGCCCTCACATGCAATCTGGGTCCCACCTGCACCTAAAACTTTGTCTGTTCTAGCTGTTTCTCCCTGGGTTTTGTTCCTCTTTGCCTCCTTCAACGTGTGCTGTGTTTTAGCAGATGTATGTGGATGTTACTGACCACCTTTGCATACAGAACCAAGCTGCAGACAATATAAGAGGTCTGTTGTGCAGATACTCATACCACTGGAGTAGAAGGCAGCTTTTGAGAGCTGAAACACCAAGAATACCTTAGTGATAAACCTATTTTCTAATGGATTTGCAGCCATCTGTAAGAAAGTCAGTGGTAGCCTTGTGTTCCTCATTGATTTCTGGGCTGAAATACCAAGAACAAAGATTTGGTTCAAGGGACCATGATGTTTATAGCTGTTGGCTACAAACTGAAAAACAAGCCTATTTGGTCATTCATTAACCAGAAAGAAGCAAACAAAATAGAAGATTGTTCATTCAGGAGGCAGTTTATGCTCACTGAGTTGAAACAAATGGCTTTTTTCATTTTGTAAAGTAATTTTCTAAGCTATTAGTTTCATCCTTAGCCCTTGTAGTCATGATATGCTGACAACTATTTTTACTCAGCCTAGGTAAAGGCAAATGGCTCTTCCATAAACCCTCTCTGATCTTCAGGGAATCTTATTTTGTGAAAAGATGACAACTGAGTGAAATGTGCTGCCCAAAGCCCTTTCCTAGTTTTAGCTTGGTTGGACACCACCACTGGAGACTGGAGAAAAAAGATTTGAGGTTTGTTAATCTGTGTGTAGCTTGTGCACTGAGGAAGGTCTTGGACTGCTGAAGCACTTGAGCTTGTTCATTGACCCAAGTCTTATCACTCAAAATATGTAAAGTTTTGTGTTTAATGTCAAGGTGAGTCCCAATAAACATTTATTCCTAAGAAATCTGATGAGGGACCTTTGGAAACCCAGTGTCCCTGTCTGTAGGCAGGCCACTGCAATCCTCTTGGTTTCAGTATAATCACAGGCACCCTTAAAGGTAACCTTGTGCTCAAGTGCTGTGTTGGATCAGGGCTCAGGAAAACCTAGAAGAATATTTTTATGGCTGAAGACCTGCTGTGATAGCTTTTACAGAGAGGATGCCTACATTGAGCAGTGTGTGTTGTACAGAGCTCATGGGTGTGGTAGGGGAAATGTTAGTTCTTGCAGGCCAGACATTGGTGTCACCTAGGGGATGGTGGCCTTGTCACAGGCAACCTGTTGAATTGATTGTATAATAGCAGAGGCTTCTTGTAGATCTCGTGTACCTGTATTTTCAGAAGATTAAATGTGGGCAGTTTTTAATGGAGGAAAGCAGGAGAGAAAGGGTTGGGTACAGAACTTGCAGCATTTCACTGTGTACATTTTAATTTACTTGATTCCGGGAATCTAACAGTGTTTTAACTGTTGCTTGGAGGCTTGAAAAGATGGTGCTTGTGCCTGAGGGCCTTGCAAGGATTCCTGACTTTTTTTTTAATGGAGGAAAAACAAACAAGATAGTCCCTAGCTATTGCTTAAGTTTGTACTTATGTGAATAGCAGCTGAAGCCAAATATCTTCGGTTCTTCCTGACATTTGTGGTGATGAGCCACCTGAAGAGTGAACTAGCTGTCTGTCAGCTAACATTGCATGGGCAGCCAGGTACTGGTAACTGCTGGGAGCCACCCAGGTTGGGTTTCACCTGGTGAAGAGGGAACACAGTCAGTGAAGTTTCTGCTCCTTGCGGAGGATTGTCCCACACAGCTCAGCTCTGGCTGAGCATCCCCCAAGCTCATCCCTCAGCTTTTGCCTTCAGCCCCAACTAACTGCAACCATGGAGCCACTTGTCCCCACAGTCCCCCATGCCCTGCAGACTGAGATCAGATGATGCTGAGCGTGGAAGGATAAGGGAGGTCTATTCTTGGGGAAGCAGGTCAGAGCCGAGTGCGAGCGCATTGGTTCCTGGCAAGCATCTGCGGTGGCAGAGCCTGCGGACAGGCTGACATTTTGGGGCATCCTGTTTACACTGCAGCCCAGACAGCCGGAGGAGTATTTTTAAACAAAAATGCAGATTGCATTGTAATCAGACTGTGTTAAGGAAACAAACATTTTTGCCACAATGCAAAACCAAACATTTGCTCAAGAGTTAGGATTACTTTCTCTTCAGCTGTCTGCAAAATATAAACTCTGAGTTTCTCCCCTCCTCTTCCACACCGATTTCCTCACTGCAGTCTTGTGATACATGGAGAAATGTTTGCCATAGGTAACAGTTTCATCTTTTATAGCATGCCAGGAATTTGATTGCTGAGCATTTCTTGGTTTGAAATGTCAAGTGTGCCTGTCTGAACTGATTGACAGTTGCTTGCACTGTGAGCAATGCCTGTATTTTGACAACATCTTTACATCAAAAGAGGGAGGGGAGAAAAATACACAAACCAGGCTAAAAATGGCCCTAGTTGCTAAAAATATTGTGGACAGGAATAGAGAATTCCCCACACTGTTTTGCAGACTCACATGTGCTTTGGGTTTATTATAGGATTAGAGCTGCCAAACCACACCAAAGGCTGGGTTGAGTTTCCATTATAAGTCTGCTTTTTGGCTTTTCCCCAAAACTAAGAAGGACTTTATAGATAGTGCAAAATCCACAGGTAGGTGGCCATTACGATGAAGGGGTGGGTGTATGGGAGTTGCTTTACTTTCTGTAGCTAAATTTTGAAGTGAGGTGCCTGGAGAAACCCAGCTGTGTGGAGGATTGCACTCTGGTGCATGCCTTCTGGTGGCTGCTGGTCCAGGGACCAACTACCGCTGGCCACTTTGTCTGGGTAGAGCTGCTTGTCACTAGAGCAAGGGATGGATCTTGCCTATCCCACATTATGCTTCTTGCTGCGCAGAACCGCGATGGGAGAAAAACTCGCCTGAAAATTGGGCTTTGTCTTACCAAAGCTTTTTGCCCTACTTTTGTCCTTGTAACGCTGATGAAAAAGGCTGAGGCAAGTGGGCCAGAAGACTCTTTTGTAGGAGATGTTTAACTGGGAACAGAAGTCAATGACAGCATTAGCATTTAATCAAAAGTGTATAGGAAAAAAGTATATAGCAAAAAGAACCCCTCAGACAATTGCTGTTTTTCCATGTGATGGGAAGTTGAAGGAGTAAAAGTTTCAGGACCCCTTCCAGGCATGGACCTCTTCAGGGTACTCTGTCAAGCTGATGCAGTCTCATCATCCTTCCTGCTCTCCCTTTTTTTTTTTTTTTTTTTTTTTATTTTGGTTTTTTTTTTCAATACACTGAATTCATTATTTTGCAAGAGCTTAGTCTATAAAAAGCAACAAGTATGCTGAAGCCTTGGGAAGGTCTCTGCCACTCCAAGTTGTCAAACCCTGTTTGCAGAGTACATGCCAGGATGGGAAGCAGAAATACCTGAGGGGACTAACCCAGATAGTTTCTCATCATCCTTCCTGCTCTCCCTTTTTTTTTTTTTCTTTTAATGTGGTTTTATTCTTCAATACACTGAATTCATTATTTTGCAAGAGCTTAGTCTATAAAAAGCAACAAGTATGCTGAAGCCTTGGGAAGGTCTCTGCCACTCCAAGTTGTCAAACCCTGTTTGCAGAGTACATGCCAGGATGGGAAGCAGAAATACCTGAGGGGACTAACCCAGATAGTTTGAGCAGCATTGTCTCTTTTGTTATGAGCAATGAAAAATAGCTGCTACACGTCATTAATGTAAAGAGCCAAGTGAGCAGACAGGTGCTTTCAGCTTTCCCAGTGCTTAAATTGCACCAAGAGCCCAGCTCATCATCCTCCTTTACACCATCATGTCTCTTTGTCAGGCTGCATCTGCAATGCACGAGGGATTCA
The DNA here is from genome assembly GCA_013399015.1 of Galbula dea. Lineage (NCBI taxonomy): Eukaryota > Metazoa > Chordata > Aves > Piciformes > Galbulidae > Galbula > Galbula dea. Next base: position 1,747,860 of record VWZX01003224.1, on the reverse strand, counting down.
GAACACCTTGCAGCTGGCAGTAATAATGATAAGGCTAATAAATAGCCTGGTTGCTTGTGAAATGATCATGTGTTCCAAAATAGTCCTTATTAATAGCACAGGGATGGTGGTGGCCATCTGGGACCTCAGTGCTGCAAACCCCTACATGAATTTGCTCAGGCTTTGCTTTGCTCTGAGGCTGACAGGGAGCTGCGGTTGCTGCAGGTTTTGTCTTAGGTCAAACGGGTGCTAAAATTGGAGAATGTTTCCTTGGTGAAATCTATTTCCAGTCAAAACATCTATCTGTTGCTCTGCATATTTCACAATGTGACCACAAAAAGCATGAAGAAGAATGTTGACCCCTGGGGTAACATGGCTGACTCCAGTACACTTACCCTTTTGACAAACTTGGCCTGCTTTATTTCTTAATGGCATTTCAGAGCTAATTAAAACCACCCCATGGATATAAGCAAGAAGTAAAAAAAATAAAAGAAAAAGGAAAAAAGATCCCTCAGGGCTCCCCATGATGATGACTGTGTCCATTTGTCACTTTGGGTATGAGGCTATCCAGAGTTGTGACATATCCCTGGTAAAAGTCGATAGCAAGACCCAGGTTTGTGATACAGTGTGCAGTCTCCTTGCCTTTTCTTTTTCCTTCTCCTGTTTCCAGTTCAAGGATGTGATGAGCTCCAGCAGTGCCCATCTCTGTACCAATAATGTCAGCTGGTTTCATGCATATGGGGTTTTGAGAGCTGCAGGACCACTCTGATGAGACCTGCTCTATTTGGGAGATGGGGGGGAACTGAGGGACCAGCTGCTAGGAGCGGGCAGGTCTGTGGATGCAGGCACCATTATCTGCCTGTGCTGTGTATTAGCAATGGGATGGAGCCAGGGCCACTGCCTCTAGGCTCAGCTCCTGTTTTCCTCAGTGCAGAGATGCAAGCCTGAGAGACTGGAGCTGCACCTCCTTGTCTCCACTTGCCATGTGGTTCAGAGTGGTTGTGTGTTGGGTTGCAAGCACTGGATGTGGTGGTGAGGTGCTTTGGCATACGTGATTCAGACACTTAGGGAAAAAAACAGACCTGGAGCTGCCTCCACATGCAAATCAAAACCAGTCCTGCCCCATCTGAGGTGTTCCAGACCAATTCTTGGTCCTTGTGGTCAGGGACACCCTGTCTGGGGGATCAGACCAGACCTCCTCTGAAGCAAAACCTCTAAACTGCTTAGAGTTTGGGGGCACCAGCTGCTTTGGTCCATCCACCCATTCCTATGGTGCTGAATTATTGCTGATCGTAGCTGGGAGGCAGACCTTTACCCCCCACACCCTGCTGAGCTATGCCAGTCCTCTCAGCTGGCCACTGCTAAGGTATGTTGGTATCTGTTACTGTCAAGTGCTGGGACTTCATCCTAGTGCACAGTTGGCTCCAGCTGCACTGTGCCAGCGAGGGCCTGTTACATTTAAAGCTTGCCAAGTTTTAGTTTTAGAAGCAAAGACTGAAGTTATGTTACCTTCCTACACACCCTGCTTCCCCCTGGGATGTGGATTTTGAGGTGCCTGAAGATGTTCACAGTGAAGGGGAGACCACACACTGTGACCATCACTGGTGTAGGGCCGGGGTTGGGGGGGAATAAACAATGAGTAGGCTGTGTGAGCAAACCCAGAGCTGTTTCAGCCCCCTCCTTTTCTGCACCCTTAGTGACTGGTTTGGGAGATGTTAAGAAGAGGCACAAGCTCTTCTATAGCTGAAGTCAAAGCTGCCTTCCAATAATAGACATATTCTTTCTCTTTAGTTCACCCACACAGGCTGATCTGTGGGAGTTTTTTATTAAAAATGATGGAAGGTATTTTAAATTTATAGTAATTGGGAAAAAAAGTATGAATGTAACTGTTCCTTATGTCATGGTTGGGTTTGGGGGTTTGTTTCACTCAGTCATGTTTTTGGCCTTGTTTACAAAGTCTGTGCTGGTCTGATGTGCTTTTGTTGGCTTTTCTGAGAATGTGATTGGTAGACAGTGAAAAATTAATAGCAAAATGTAATTTTATGCAGGGTTTCTAAACCAGGTAGGAGAGATTGTGTTTTCACACAACTGTTGAGAATTGGGTTAGCTGCTGTGGTGAGCTGGCAGGAAGCAGTAACTTTATTTTCCTTTTTTCTGTGGCCATCACCTCTGCCACAGATGGAAGGAACAGCTTTTAGGCACATAACATCACTGAAGGTTGTATGCAGAAGGGTGCAAGAGGATGAGAGAAACTGAAGAATGAAGACAGGAGCACAGGAAAGACATGGGCCTTTTGGAGCAGGTCCAGAGGGGGGACACAAAAATGATCATTGGGCTGGAACACCTCTGCTGTGAGGACAGACTGAGAGAGTTGGAGTTGTTTATCCTGGAGAAGAGAAGGCTCCAGGGGGACCTTATTGCAGCATTTCAGGACTTAAAGGGGTGTACAAGAAAGATGGGAACAGGCTTCTGAACAGGGACTATTGTGACAGGAAAAGGGGTGATGGTTTAAAACCATATGAGGAGAAATTTAGACTAGAGAGAAGGAAGAAATCTTTTACACTGGAGGGTGGTGAAACCCTGGCCCAGGTTGCCCAGGTGGATTTTAGATGCCCCATCCCTGGAAACATTCCAGGTGAGGTTGGAGAGGGCTCAGAGCAACCTGATCTAGCTGAAGGTGACGCTGTTCACTGTAAAGGGGTTAAACTTTGAGAAGTCCCTTCCAACCCAAAGCATTCTATGATTTTATGGCTAGATAACCCATGAGACAGATCAGGGGGTTGGACTAGGTGACATTTGGAGTTCCTTTCCAACCTAAACCATTCCATGATTCCATGAGATCTGTGTGGGAGGATAAAGAAACTGAGACCTTGGAGCTGCATACCATGTTTTTAAGAAGAGACTAATGGAGATGCCAAGTAGACAGATATACACAGAGAACTATATATAGACACACCTACAGATGCACACAGAGAAATGTGTCTTAAGAGTTTATAAATGATAGGAGCAAAATATATCTATAGACACAAACATCATCTAACAACAAATGACTTCTGAAATCAGTACTTGTCAGAGCTCATATCATCACTGATCTATGAATCCAGCACAACAGATCTGTTTTTCTCTAAATAGCCTCTTATTTGACCCTGTATAATGTTTGCAAAAACAGGAGACAGAATGTAATGTAGGTAAGTGAAGCAAATTTCGTAGGCAGAGTGATGGCCCACAGGTCACATGCTGGAGGAAACTCAGCACTTACAACCCTTTATCTTTGGCCACTCTGAAGATGAGGTCTTTAATTGCATTAAATGGTTTGAGGGAAGGACCCATTTGGGACATCAGTTGTGCATTTTAGCTTTCCCCACAGAGGTTTGTTCTCTGGCAGCACACCTTGTTCACCTGAGCATCCCTAGGGATTAGAGAAATTAAGATCATGGGGAAGGGGACAAAAATTTAAATAACTAAAAAAAAAAAAAAGGCCAGCAAAAAAACCCACAAAAAATCAAGATTATAGATGTATTGACTAGGCTGAGCACACTTCTCAGGTATTCTCTGGTGTTTGCTGACAAGGACTTATGCTAAAAAAGGTGCCCCAATACCGGTGTGGAATGTGTACTCTGCATCAGAGATGAAGACGTCCCTCATGAGGGGACATGGTGCTCTGGAGCAGATATCCATTTAATCAAATTCAGCAGGATTTGAGTCTTTTTCACAAGATCCAAAGAAACTCCCAAGCCAGTACTAAATTTTAAACCCACAAACATTTATCATTTATTGTGTGTGTTACTGCAGGACGTTGGAATGGTGCCAGATCAGTCAGCAAGCAGAAGAAAAAGTTGGTTAGTACCTCCAAGAGTTTGTCTCAGGGTAAAAACTTACTGGTATGTGCAATGTCACCCTCAGAGAGCCATGAATCCTCAGAGAAGCTTGATCCCAGTGTGTGCAGAGTAAGATGCTAAAGAAAACAAAGTTTTTTCCGTAGGTTTTCCCTAAATCCCACTTTCTGGGTTGTGGAACTGATGTACCCTGGGGACTTGGATTCGTGATTTTGACCAAATAGTTTCACAGCAATACCTGAAGCAGGGACTGGGGCTCAAGGGATGCCCCACATCAGGCTTCCAGCAGAGGGAGAAGCCTACACTGGGGCACAGGCAGTGGAGTGTGCACTATGATTTCAAATGATTTTTATTTGTTGGCTTTATTCCTTTATGAAGAAAGACTCAGATTGAGGACTTCTTTTTATTATTATTTTTGTTACAAACCTGGGTTCTGATCCTATACCCACTTCTGCAGACAAGGATCCCTGTGCTTTGCTGTTGCCTTTATCCCTTTACCAGCTGAAGGCAGCAGTAAAACACTGAAATTAGACTGAAGATCACAGTGTAATCCTGATCCAGCATCTGCCTGTTTGTCATTGAGATAATATTAAATATGAAAACTCCTTGGTCTCTTTAATCCAGTATCTTAAAACTCCTTTGATATGTGTATATTATTTTTGATGCTGGTCCAAAATACACTGTTGCCCATTTTTACTTTTTGCCCATGGATCAGCATTTCCCTTCTGGCTTGAGAAAGGCTAAGATATCTAAAGCTGGGCTGCAGCCAGGTAATCAGGTCACTGAGGCAAAATTCAATCAAATCTCTTTTTGGTCAGTGTCACTCTGGCCAGAACAGCCCCTGCAGCCACAGCTGCCTGGCAGCTCTTGTCCTTCTGATAAGCTCAGGGCTGATGTGCACACAGTTTTGGTATCCATTTAACTGTTTATGTCTTTGTGTATTTCAGTGGTGGGCTTGCTTTGCTCTCCTTGCACCTATGCCAATGCCTGGCTGCCAGCAGAGTCCCCATCTGTGCTACCCCATCTCTTCCGTGAGTGTCCATCAACAAGGCTAAGGATTGGGTACACACAGGTGTGTTCTGTGTACTTCAGGGCTCTCAACTGATCTGTCTCAAGGGCTATCTAGCCACACATCCATAGAATGCTTTGGGCTGGTAGGGACTTTTAAAGGTCATCTAGTCCAACCCCCTGCCATAAGCAAGGATGTCTTCAACTAGATCAGGTTGGCCTGAGCCTGGGTCCAACCTGACCTAGAATGTTTCCACCACCTCTCTGAGCAACATGTGCCGGTGTTTCACCACCCTCCAGCATAAGAGATTTCTTCCTTCTTTCAAGTCTGAATCTCTCTTCCTTTAATTTAAAACTATTACCCCTTGTGCTGTCACAACAGGCCCTACTAAAAAGTTTGTCCTCATTTTTCTTGTAGGCCCCTTTAAGTACTGCAATAAGATTGCAATAAGCTCTCCATGGAGCCTTCTCTTCTCCAGGATGAACAGCACCAAGTTTCTCAGCCTGTCCTCACAGCAGAGGTGTTCCAGCCCTCCAATCCCTTTTGTGTCCCCCCCCTCTGGATCTGCTCCAACAGGTCCATGTCATTCCTATGCTGAGGACTCTAAAGCTGGGCACAGCACTGCAGGTGAGGTCTCACCAGAGCAGAGTAGAGGGGCAGAGTCCTTGTGAACTGGTGGGGTCTGTGCTGTTAGACACCAAGAGGTGACATAGCTTGATGAGGCTTTGTGTGAAAGACTGTTGGTTTTTCTTCATTTTAAAGCTGACACTTTCACTTAACAGCCACAGAAAAGTAGAAAAGGGGCAGCAGTGTTCATGTGGCTCAACAGATTTCAAAGTGATGCTTTCTTCTGCTGCCAATGGCTCAGTTATGCTCTCCAGACTGCCCCTGTCAGGAAAACTAGCTTCTGCTAGCACCTACTTTGGAGCCAAGGCTGAAAGATGAGACAAGTCAATTTTCCACTGAGTGCATCTTAGTATTTCATTGCCAGCACTGCACAAGCAGTGCTTTCCCTGCATGCCATGAGAGGGGTGCAGATTCCAGAAACAGAGATGTGCATTTATGTTTCATTTGTCAAACACAACTCTAGTAATTGCTTGCTTTCCATTTCCAATTGGTGGTAGCAATAAACTGAAAATATAATGGGATACACATATTCGGCAAGCTCTTTCCAAGCTTTTGTATCAGTCTCACTGTTGGGCTCAATTGCAGACTACTTGAATTGTTCACACAGCCTCTTGCTGCTTAAAGAGGTCTCCTTTCAAAATAAAAAAAACCCCCAAAATAACTTGTGGAAACACACAAGGTGTTTTAAGTTTTCTTCCAAAATTTTTCATGTAGTTTGCAATTGGATTTTTTGCTAAGTGGAAAAACATTCTTCTTGGGTTAAAACATCTCCAGCATTATGTTTAAATGGGTATGTAGTGAGCCAGAGCAAATGGGACTAATTTACTCACATCCTTCTCCTCTGGTGCATTGGAATAAAATAGGCAATCAGTATTCAGCTCCTCTGACCATCACAGCTTGAGCACTGTCCAGGCAGATATTTTCCCAAGTTAATTCTCATAGCACCCAATGGAGAAAAGAGAAAACCAGGAGCCTGTGATTAAGGGGCAGCTTTTCTAAGGCTTGAAGATCTTTCACTTTCAAAAAAGGTGGCTGCTGGGATTCTCAAAAGCAATGTAACTTCTACTGAAATAGATAATACCTCTGGGAATTGTGCACTGAGCCTTGTGGCTGTTCATTGTAATTCCTGAAGTGTGGCATGGAGAACATCAGAAGCATTATGGTCTGCGTAACCTTATGGTTACCCTCCTTCGTTAGGCTCTGAGATAAGTTCTTTTCCTAAAAGATACTGTTTTATGTGAGTGAAGCAGTTGTTGCTCATCCTAACTGATTGCAGCAGAAGTTAACAATGTTAATTCTCTCTCATGTCCTTCCTTCCTAATTTTGTCCACCCCAGTTGAATGCTGTGGAGAAGCCACGGGAGGAAAGTCCTGCAGCGTGGTGGCTTTCTCTGCTAAAACCTCTTCTGTGCAGCAAGAGGGTTAATAGTAGGTGATGTTATTAGCTGTAAATCCAGGTCCCCAGGCTGGCTCTGCATTGGTACACGATTGAATGTTCCCTCTCCCCGCTTCATGATTTCTGCCTAATGCCACCCCACCCATTGCTGATCCTCTTTTATAACAGGCTGTCAGTCAAGGCAGATCTGACCAGTGACCTATATGACAGGGAAGGCAGTGAGGGTTTGTACTCTGCACCCTCAGGGTCTATGTCAGAATCTCTCTCTGACTGCAGGAGTGCAGCATATCCAGTTCTTACCTCTTGTCTGGGTAGCCCTTCCATTCTTGGCCACCACCACATATCTCACGAAGGCTGCACTGCTATGAAAACCTGTGCTTCAAGTTGGACATGTTTCTCCTTGTTCTGGTTTGAGCTGCCACAGCACTAATTCTGTTCAACTATTTTATTTTTTCACCTCAGCCTCTTCTAAGTGACTGCACTTTCTGAAGTTAACAGCATGTTTTCACAGGCAGTGTCTGCTTCTAGCAGTGATAACACTTGATGTTTAGAGTTACTACCAAGGGTTGGGGTGCAGAAAGGCTCTTGATTACACTTGCTCCTATAGAACCAAGGTCACTGCTAAATCTTGTGTGCCATGTTGTGGGTGCAATAAAGTAAAAGGTCACATCTGTAGGGAGGAGCAGACAGTTCAGGTGACCTCCAAACTAACCAGCAAGGGATTCTATTCCATGTACGTCATAGTCAGTATAAAGCTGAAGGACCACAAGGGCCAAGTCTCTTCTTCAATGGCCAGTGTCCAGAGGAGACTTTCTGTTCTGCCTTCAATCCCAATCTGTGTATTCCTGGATCTAGTACCTAGAATCCAGCTCCTGAATCTGGCTCCCATCTGCCACTGAGTCCAGCCTGAGACTTCCCCAGTGCCTGCCCAGAGCATTAGTGGTGCAGTGATGTAATTGCCATCAGGGGAGTTTTGATTTTGTACATATTTGAATATATTTATTATTATTATTATTTTCATTAAAGCTGGTTTATGTTTTCTTTTAACCCATGAGTCTCTCTCCCTTACTCCCTTTCTCATTCCCTTTGGGAAGGCAGAGGAGTTAATAAAGAATGTTTGTCACTTGTCTAGTGGCCAGCCTAGCCCCAACCCTTGACACTCCTTTATCTGTTTCCCATTGCTGCTAAGCTATATTTTTAAAGATCATGTAGGCACAGAAGCATCCTGCCTGTTGCAGCTCCAGGGTGCTGCAAAAGGCAGTGAGAGGAGTGGGAGAGAATGCAGGGAGAAGAAAAATTATATAGCAGCATTGTAAAATAGACCAGTCCTTCAGAGACAGTTGCTTCTTGTTCATCATTCATTTGATGGTTGATATCACTAATGCCTCCCTGATGTGATATTTAAGTTTCCTAAAACACTCCATGTTTGTAGGCCATGCATTTCTTTGCCATTTATCTTGGCAGATGTGGACACAGAGGCAGCAAAAGGTGAAATGCCTTTGCTAAGGTCATGGAGCAGATGTAGGAATTGGTTTCTCCAATTCTTTCTCCTTTGAAGCAGGACAAGGCAATGAATTTTGATGAAGGCCATCCAGATGGTTTTAATTGGGCCAACACAGCAGCTTCAGCTCCGTTAGATGCTTCCCACTTGCACTGTGCAGCTTTTTGAACTGCAGAAAGAAAGGTAAGCGTAAGGACAGTCCCACAGGCACAAAAAGGATTATCATCTGCATCTGGAAAATATAATTTTGGGACAAACATTGCAGGGCTTACTAATCCCACCTGATCCTTGTGTCAGGCACAGGACAAAGGGGTCCCATGTGGTACACGTGGGCTCTGGGCAGGAGGTGAATACAGCACGCGCCAAAATACTCCAGTGGACAGAGTTGGAGGGGAAAAGCTTTGAGATTTCAGCCTGGTAACAGCAGCAGTTTGCCATGTTGCAGGCTTGGTCTTCAAACATCCTCTCCAGTAATGTCCAAAGGTCCTTGCTTCAAGGAGCTGTTTCTGGTGACATCTTTTTGCTGCCATTGTTGAGGGAGAAGGAGCACTCTCTCAGCCCAAATGGAGTAATATCTGACAGCTGTCCTGGACTGTGCTTGAGGAGAAGGATTTGGGTTTGCTAGGGTGGAAAGTAAATTGTTACAGGGAGAGCAGGATCAGTTAAAAAAAAAATAATAATAAAATGAGCAGGTTTGGGGGGTTTTTTGTTGATTTTTTTTTTTTTTTTTAAAAACACCTTTGAAGAATTAAAGAAAGGACCTAGTGAAAAACAAAACAACAAGGAAAATTAAAACTAAGTTTTCAAGGAATTAATAAAAATGAGAAAGATCTTTGGTTTTCCTTTAACCAAAACAAAAAAAAAAACCCACACCAAACCACCAAAACAAAACAAACAACAAAAAACCCCAACCAAACAAAAAAACCCAAACCACAGATGAGCACATGGTGGGCAAAATAAACATGGCCTACAGGGAGGGAGCCCTAATGCCTGTCCTCTGCAGCTCTGGGCAGCACCAGACCCACCACTGCAGGAGGCTAAGTCTTCTTCCTCCCTCATCAGCCTCTTTATGGCACAGCTGAATCAAGAAATACACCTTGGTTTTTGCAGCTAGAATACTACAGTTAAAATTTACCCATTCTTTCTAATCTCTTGTGTATACAGCTACTGCTACAGCTCCAGGGGAATTTTGCCACTTTGTACTTTCTTCCTGATCCCTACTTAATATGTTTTCAGGTTTCATCATTAGAGGGAAGCAATGTACATACTTATATAGGTATATACATAGGCTTCCTTTGGTATGTAATTGAGACTGCTTTTTTCCATTCTGTGGTGTTGTGGAAGGATGTTAAGATAAGCCGTATCTGGGCTGCTCTAAAATACATAGAATAAGTATTGTTCCACAGTCATATCAGTATAACTTCTACCTATAAAATGGAATATATTAAATATAAGTGCAGAACTTTCCCAGAAAGCTGAGCCTTTGGCATATTTTTCCCCTTCAGTTTAGTGGGGTGGCTTTGTTTGTTTTTTGGTCGGTTGTTTTTGTTTGGTTGGGTTTTGTTTGGTGGTGGTGGTTGTTTTGGGTTTTGATTTTGTTTAGTTTTGGTTACGTTTTTTAATTCAAAGCTGACCCAAGTGTTTTGGGCCACCAGTGAAACTATGATGAAAAGAAGAACAAGGAGAAAACTCTGTTATCAGCCTGATCTTTCCTGGCAGAGACTTTGAGTGACAGAGGCTGGAAGAGCTAACTTCATGGCTTTGACCAGCTAACCTCAATGGCTTGAAAGTGGATTTTTTGGGGAGAAATTATGGGAGCAAACTTGAATGCAGTGAGGCCAGGAGATACTTACCAGATCTGACAGGAAAGTAGCATTCAGGCATCTCATTAAGTGTAAGGATACTTTTTGTGTAGTTTCTGTCAGATGTAAGGGAATTTGTAAAATCTAGTTCATGGATGCATGGGGCAGTACTCAAGAGATTAAAAACATAACAAAACAAAAATAGAGTAACTTTCTTGCTCTGTGTCTCTTGTGACTACAAAAATATGCAAAGTAGAGAAGGGAGAGAGCTGAAAAATGCACCCAGGGCTGTAGGGATGGTCCCACAGCATCTGCCCCATGTTGACATCAGTGACCAAATGACTTTCCCTCTTGTGTAGCTGCTGTAGTTGTGCAATAGGACTGATATCTCCCTTAGGAGGTCACTTGATGTGGCTTTGTAGAAAAAGGACTGCCAAGACATCAGTAGTGTAGAGCTTTCCACTTTTCAGCACATTCCTGAGCCTTGGAATTGCATGAGGGAGAGATGTGTGACTGGAAATCTTACCCTGCCCACATCTCTGGGCTCTCGTTGATGTCTTAATGCTGCACCATGAGATTAAGGTCTACAGATTGAACATGAGTCTTAAAATGGGCTGTGATTCCATACTTTGTAGATCAGGTTCCCTTTAAAACAGTGTAAGCTGTAAAGAGTTTTAAAAGAGAAGGGAATCTGCCAGACCAGGCAAAGCCAGCAGAGATTTCTAACTCAGTGATTTTTAAAAATTTCTCTTTGTTCCTCTGTTAAATGTTTTTCCTTCCAGCCACTTTCACTGGGCTACCAGTGCCAAACGAATGCAGCATCCTAGAGGAAGAACCAACCAGCAGTGGTTTGAGTCTTTCTTCACCTTACACATGCTGAGTGAACACTTCCTGCATTGAGGATGTTAAAGTGAGCCCAAATGCAGCTCATCTGCAGGGTTGGCATGGGGAGTGTGCTGTGCCCTCAGCATCCCTCAGTAATGCTGCACTTTTTGGACTGTGTTATCTGCACAGAGCCACAGCTGACTCAAATGCTGACAGTCATAAGTCAACCTTTTGCTCAGATCTTCTTATTATTGGACACTAGGAAATATTTCTTCACTGAAAGGGTTTTCAAGTCCTGGAACAGTATGCCCAGGGAAGTGCTGAAGTCAGCTTTCCTGGAGGGATTTAGAAGGTGTGTAAATGTGGTGCTTAGGACATGGTTTAGTAGCAAACTTGGCAGTGCTGGGTTAGTGGTTAGGCTTGATGATCTTAAAGGCCTTTTCCAACCTAAATTATTCTATCATCATCAAAGTCTGGGTGATCAGGTGCTGAAGAAAGATGAGGTAACAGATCATCCTGGTCCAAGAGAGCCTAGTCCTTCTCTGTGGATTTTTGCTGAGTTCCCCAAGTCACAACCCAACCCCTATAGCCCCTCAAAGCTTGCAGCCAGAGGCAGTTTGGCTTCTTGGACTCTCTGTGGGAGCTGCTGTGTTTCATGCTCACACAGAAGAAAGGCAGCCTGTGGTCCTGCTCCATCCCCAGGGCTGGATTAGATAGGAGCCCCTTGGCTAAGCATAAGGCTCTGAGTGGCTGCAGGAGGACACCGTTTGCCACCAGAGCACTGTGGGTCATTAGAAAAGCAAGTAGGACTTTATAATGGAGCACAAATGTATGGCTTAAAATTAAAAGGTATGTTTTTATCTAAGAAAAGGGTAAACCCTGGGGAAATTAACTGGCTGAAAAAAAGAGGTATTTAGGACACTCAGTGCTGGGAGGGGATCTGGAGAGGAGAATTTCCTATCTGCCTAAAGAAAGAGTATACGCTGCCATCTGCTTAGGGAGACCCATATTTCAGGGAAGTTTTAGAGACCAGGCAGATCTCCCTTTAACTTCACTCTAATTTCTTTCATCGGACATACAAGACTTTACCAAAATATTTTTTGGAGAAAAAGGTCTTTGGCATGGCAGAACTGAAGAAAAACAACTTCAATATTTTATGGCCTATGTTTCTAAAAATAGAGATGACTAATAGAAATGATAAAATATTCAGAGAGTCAGTAAGCCATGTTTACAGAAAACGCTGAATTACCTCCAAAGACAGTTTTAAATGGGAATTTAATGGATGTCTTCAAAAAGAACTAACAGCTTTCTGCTTCTCAGCTTCAGTCCTCAGGGAGCCACTAAAGCCCATCTTTGTAGTCTCACCAAAAGCCACCACATGGTCCTGAGCAGCATCCTGCCATGACCATGCAGCATCTCCCATGCCAGAAACAGCAAGTGTTGTACCACACTGGCCATTTGGGCAGTGTCTGAATTTTGCACTATCCAGGAACAGAAAATAGCATTTTTTTTTCTGTACCAGCAGATGAGAGAGTCTTCATGCCAGGATGTTACTGGAGACAGCCCTAAGGTCCCTCTCCATTCCTGCACAGGCTGTCTGGCCCTGGGGTTGGTGCAACATGGGAAGGGCTGTTTCCCCATGGGGTGCATGTCAAAGGGTCTCATGCAGAGGGATGCGTGTGGCTGACTCTACTGAAGCAAGCTCCATTTCAGAGCAGAAAGCCCTGACCAGGATATGAAAATCTTGGGATTTGACATCCAGTTCCATGCCTGACCAGCTGTATATCTTTAGGGAAGTGGTTTCTTCTCCCCATAACTCAGTTTTCCACCTGTACAACCTACCTAAGTGTTGCATGCCCTGGCTGAGGTAAAGAAGTCTCCAAAAGGTAGCTGGGACTTGAGAGCAGGTAAGTAGCCTGACACCATAGGAAGGAGGCTGGCCTGGGACTGCAGATCTTGCAGGGGAATAATCTCAGGAAGACTGATTAAAAAAATGATATTATAAAAAAAGGAGTAAGTCTTCTATGGTGACAGCATATTTTTGTGTGCTGCAGTCTCCCAAGATCCTGGTACTGAAAGTAGGCATTGAGAAACACAGGGCTTTACAAAGTCCTCAACTTGCTTTTTGAAGAGTTTTGCAAATCTACCTACCTTTCAAAGTGTTATATTTCAGGGTTTCTATGGTGGTCCATTAATCCAGAGTGAAAGCATGCTCTAGTTAGAGGACAGATGGTGTTCCAGGGATGAAATAACCTTCCCTTTTCCTTCTGAGAGCCACTATATTTTCCACAAGGCACAGACTGCTAGAAGTTTATTAAACTGTTTCTCTTTCCCCTCTTGGCTTCTAGTTTCATAATCATTTTTATGTTGTTTTCTTCACAGGCTGAGTACCATTTTCCCCTGCATTCTATTCTTCCTATTTACTTTTTTTTATTCTACATCTAGAAATGCAGGAACCTGAGGTGAACTTTCTAATCCATGATACCTTCAGGAGATCTGAAGAGAGGTCAGACAAGTTCACCCATCCCTGCAGGATAATCCTGCTGCTCTACTATGTTGTTGAATGTACTGCAGATATTACAGGCTCCTGTTGGAGAGGAGGCACACTTGCAGGGCTGAGAACACAGAATGCATTTAATGGAGACAGTCCCTTCATGGGAAAATCAGCTTCTAGAGGTGTGTGCTTTAGTCATCCCCGCTCTGGGAAGGACATCACTTTGGACTTCTCTGGACTCCTCTGGAAGTCACATTTGACTTCTCCTTGCAGCAAATCTAGAAATGACATTGATGTAGCAAACCAGTCAGCCGATTCTTAATGGTTGTCACACTGCTGCATGCCAAGGTCATTCTGAAAGTCACCGGTGACAGATGGGGAAAAGCAGCTCTCCCTGCTTCAAAGGCTGTGGCTGCTGCCAATGGAGCTAGTTTCAGATCTTCATGAAGGCCTTTGGTTCTTGCCACCAAGCATGGAAGAAAATCTACAAATTGAGTTGATGTTTGCAGTTTCAGAACATGAAGAATCATTTCATTCACACTTGCCAAGACAAGACTGAAGGCAAGAAGGTCAACATCACTGGCTCCCCCAGTCAAGGACAGCACCAGGCACTTTCCCCTCTTGTTCCTTTGCAAGATAAGCTGTTCCCATTCCTAATCTTGGGTGTAACTCCTTCTGGATATGCAGTGTCCAAGGACAATTGCAATATGCTAGCAAGGTCCAGTCCTTTAGAAAATATATTGCACTGAGGTGAGCTTCATATGGCATCCAAAGCAACGAAGCAATGCAGCAGTGAAACGTGTACTGGCTGGAACAGACCTTGATGTTGGATGCAGCTGCACAGAGTTAGGACTAAGGCTGTCTCAGAGGGTTCTGGTAGTTTCAGAATACTCTCTTCAAGAGACATTTCCACCCCCTTTTGGACATCCCTCCTGGTGACCCAGCTTGCTTAAGCCAGACACAGCAGAACTGACTGTACTTCCTTTCTCTTCTGGGTTACACTTTCCCCATGCCATCTTGGTGGGGCTGGTAACACTGCTTACAGGTTACCTGTTCATAACCATGATGGGAGTTAAAAATAACACCACCACCCCCCAAAAAAATAAAAAGCCTCTGGAGGGAGAGAGGTTAATGCAAGACTTGGCACTGAGACTGATTATTGTAGAACAGTTCTTATTCACTCTTGGGAGCCAGAGAGTCCTCTCAGTCTTTTTTTTTTTTTCCAACCAGTTATTCCTTATCTTTCTCTTTTCTTCTTCCTCTGCCTCTTTGGATCTGGAGTGTTTGACAGGTAAGGCAGCTGCTAACAGACAAATCAGAAAGCCTCGATGGGCCACCAAAACACATGTTGTTACCATCCAGGAGACATCAGATAGGAAGTTTTCCCTTCTTGACCAGTTTCCTAAACATCCTGGCTAGTCTGAGAACCATGCTGATGAACAAGATAAAGACATGGACATTTTGACAAACTGCAGCAAAATTTACAGCTTCTTACACGTAGCTAGCCCAAGTATAGCCAGAGCTATTTTTCCTATTTTGGAGCTAATCTACAGACTCTGATGCTCCATCTGCTCTGGTATATTCACCTTTTCAGCACCTGGCTGATGTGGTGGTTTCAGGCAGGCACAGAAGTCACTGGAGCTTGCCAAAGGGTAACTTCAGTGACACAGGCTTGAACACCGAGCAGAGGAAGGATGGTAGTTGCCGTTTGGTGAAAAAAGCAATATTCTGGCATGGCAGCTCCACGCTGATGCTCTGATGAGGTGTAAGTGGGTGTGCATGTGTCAGGAGGAGGGATGTACAACCCTTCCCCACATAAGGAAATCTCCTTAAACTCTGAATGAAGTTCTGAGTCAAGCAGTAGAAGGATTAATCATTTTAGCTTTGCAATTGACCTAAGGTACAATTCTAAATCAGCTTGGTCCAACATATCCTGGCTGAGGAAATTGCATCAATCAAGTTTAGACTGAGACTTACTTTTTAAAAGAGGAAGGGGTGTGTTTAAACACTCTTCACTGCATTCTTAGTAGCTGGATAAAGTTACCTTTCTTCAACCCCAGTCTGTTCTTGGATCTGTCAGTGAAAGGAGACCCCCTTAGCAAATAAACCAGATGACACACCATCTCTGGAAATGATCCAGCTTGTCAGTGAAGCTGAATGGAGAACAACTGACACTCTCTCTAGCCAGGGAAAACTGTGGGTGACAGAAGAACACCCTGGTGAGGTTATGTGTTTTCACAACCAAGCCACAGCCTTGCTGTAATGGGAGAGGATGACTGAGACATCACAGAGAACCCATAGTGAAGGAGACCCTCAGAGATACCACTGTGGTTGTACCTCTGGTCACAGCAAAGCCAGGAAGATGGCAGGTTAAAACACTAGACCTCCTCAGAGCAGCCCAGGTTGTCTGTTCCTGTCACCCAGTGAGTCCAAGCCCCAGGCAGAAAGAAGCTGGTCCCACCCAGAAAGTCCAGGCTTAGGTGAGTATTTTGCACCATTCACACTTCTGATAGAAAGACTTGTACACGTGAGAGCTACATCTCTTCCTCCTACAAGAGCATCAAGAGCTAGTCCATAGTTCAAAGCCTTTGCTTTGATGCAGTCTTGATTCTTTGTGGATTTGGGTATTAAAGTATCTTAGTTTTCAGTAATAGGTCACACCAAGTTTGCAGATTTTATGATCTTGAATAAAATAAGATAAATCTTATTTAGCTTTCACAGTGTACCCACCATACAAATGTCAACTGATCTGGGTTCAAAACCAATCCAAACCTACGAGAAGAGAGGAAGGTAAGTATTTTTAGCTCTGATTAAATGCAGAGCAGCAACCCCTCCAGTATATCATAACTAGGAGGGGGGAGGGCTGCAGAGGCAAGGATGAACAATCTTTAGAGAAAAGAGAAATAAAGAAGAAAGAGCAAATTAAGCTATTATTGCTGCTGCAGTCTTCTTACCTTGAACTGAGTACAAGAAACAATTGAATTACAGTGAAGTGATTATTGGGCTAAAGAGGGCAGACAGGCAGTTGCAATATTCTGAGCTTTCTGCTTTCCCTTTACTGAAAATACTTAAATTAATTGATAAACAAAGTGGGTTATTTATAAATACAGACTATACTACCCAAACCAGGACAGCTAAGCAGGGGCAACGCCTGGGATTTGGAGTCACTTAAAGGAAAATCTCTCATTAAGGAAATGGAGTTGTATGCCATCAGAGGTAAATTTACAGCTTACATACCCAAGGTGCTTTAAAAATCTACTTGGAGATGCTGAATATACAGTTTAAACTCCTAATGAGGTGCTAAGTGGCTCAGTAATTTATTTCCTTCCCAGGGGCTAACTATCATGTCAGAAAGGAAAGGGCAGCTACCAGCCTTGACATTTCAGAGGTGCCCATCAGGACTGGAAGAATTATTATCACCTTGTTTGCCACAAGGCAATGAGCTCTCCCCATGTCAGCAGCAAAGTGGGATTTTTTTCTTCTTATTTACATCCTAGCAGCCACTGCCATCCCTTAGCTAGGGCTAAACACTGCAGGAAGGATGACAATGTAGCCTGTGCTCAGGGAAGCTTGTGAAGCAATCTCAGCATGATGAGGAGCTCCTACTGAAAGCCAACGCTATGCCAGCTCGTTAGGTGCTATGGGATAAACATCTCCTAATGACATGGGATGCTGGCTACTTGCTGCCTTTTTTTAAGCATCAGGTTTTCTAACTCAGCACAGGCCATCTCTAATCAATGGGGAGTTTTAGTCTCAGCTGTCAACTGCTTTTGAGCAGAGCTTCTGTGAGCAGAGCTGGGAATGATTTGTTAAGGCTTTTATAGCACAGACCAGGCTGCAGTCAGGATGAGGTAAATGCTTCTTTTTGGTTTGGTTGTCTTATGCTTATTGTGCCAAGCAGCAGAATTTGTAGCCTTTTGAAATTAGGATTTAATTAATTTAAGTTTTAGCTTAATTTCTCTGCTAGAGCTCCCCATTTGATGATATGAGGCTGTATGGTAGCAATTTTCATGATGAGGACAATACATCAGACTATCTGCAAGGTGGGAAGCACTATTAAAAAATTCCTGCTAAAGCATATTAATAATGATGAAGTATGGGCAAGTTCTTGGGGTTTTGTGGGTGTTTTTGTGTATTGCTTGGATTGGTAAAGATAAGCTGTGTGGGCTGTGATATATGTTCTCCTTTGGTGATAATGTAAAGGGATAATATGCTGACAGCTAATTCCCCATGTGCTCTGAAGATATGCAGCTGTATATGGTCAGGTCTGCAGGTGGGACTGTGAATGGAATGTGGAAACAGAAGACAGCTACCTAGGGCAGGAGCTTTCAAAAGGTGAATATTCAGATCAGAAATTTAATTTTTAATTTTTTCTTTTTTTTTTCTTCTCTTTCTTCCACAGTATTACTCATGTCTTTCTAAAACTGGTTTCTAGGAAATTACCAGCATGAAACATCACTACACTTTTGAGTCTTACAATGAGGTAGCTTTAGTGAGACAGATATTAGCTTCAGAAGAAGAAAAATTTGGCCTCCTGATCTCTCCAGGTTAGGTAGGCTTCCTCCATGCTGTGTTGTTTGGCAGAACCCTGGTTTTCATCTTCCACAACAAAGTCTCTGTTTTGGTGAAGATAGCATCAGAGTAAAGGCTTGTCATACCTGTTGTGCAATAATGTCAGTCTGTAAAAACAACTTCAAGTGAACAAAAATAGCTTTGACAGTAAGAATTATAGTGCTCTGTTGTATGACTAACTTCAGTACCTTGGTGTGATAACTTTGATGCTGTCACAGTTAAGACTACACAATGCCTTGATAACACACAAAACTCAGGGTTAGGGCTATCTTACCTCTTTGTGTGCTTCTGAAATGGACTTTGCCAAATGCTTTCTCCACTCTGCAGTTTAAGCTAGCAGAATTTTTAACATTTAACATATTTAACATTTTCCATGATTTAACATCATGGTCATTTAAAAATGATTATTTATTTATTCTAATCTGTCTGTCCCCAAGTTGCCACTGCTTTCTGTAGCTGCAGCATAGACCATCTCTCCCAGAGCACAGTGCCAACAACAGGTGCATGCATTGCTTGGTTTAAAGTACCCTGGTGAAAATGTAAGCTCCTGTAACTTAGTAGGTTATGTTGCTGAGGTCATGCAGCTTCAACCAGGCAAACTCAGGCATCTGAAGGTGACTTCTTCCAGCTAAAGGAACACAAGCATGCATGCAGCACCGCTAAGCCACTAAAGCCAATGGGACTATGCACATGCTGCAAGATGAGCAGCTGCTTGAAAGCTTTATTGCATGGAGAGTGATGTCTCATCTAAGACAAGGTCTTCCAACTTATTCAGCTGCACTCCCTGATCTTGAGAGACTTCAAGGATAGTGGCAGAGGAAGGAAAGGCTGGTGTGTAGAGGATCCCTTTGCACTGTGCAAACAAATAACCACTGCTATAGAACTAGCCTGAAGTTCTCCTTGGTTGGAGTACTCCCTGCTCATGCTTTGCAGTATGGTTAGATGTGTGGAGGTTACTGCAGAACCATAGCTGAGGACACTGACATTCACTTGGTTGCTTGGCTACTGAGTTATGGGGTTATAGAGTGCCAACTTCCGAGGTATATTCCTTTTCTAA
Source organism: Galbula dea (assembly GCA_013399015.1). NCBI lineage: Eukaryota > Metazoa > Chordata > Aves > Piciformes > Galbulidae > Galbula > Galbula dea. The sequence continues at coordinate 1,728,763 of VWZX01003224.1, read as the reverse complement.
TTGCCTCTGCTTAGCTTGGTTGTAGTCTGTCAGTTTTCACACTGCAGGAGACCATTCTCCTGTGTCTGTGCTCTATTCTATTGCATGGCACACCATCTAAAATTAAACTACAAAAGAAAATAAATACTATCTTATCTGTTGAGCATTTAGTAGTGAATAGGAGTTTTAGCTGAGAAGTTAGATGCTACAATTCACTCTGACATAGTGAAGGATAAAAAAGGATAATAGGAAGCCCTGGCATAGCTAAGCTTTTTATCTAAGAAGCCTTACAGTATATAGTGTTATCTTGTTAATATATTAATCTGTGAGTCAGGTGGCCAAGATTTCAGAGTTCAGAAATAAAAGCATCATGAGCAGAGATTCAAATGCAATACAAGTCAAAAGCTATTACAGAACAGTAATGTTTCATTTTCTTGTCCATACAGAAATTCCAGTCTATGGATATTGCCTTGGAAAATTGGGGAGCTGGCAAGGCAGGGTACTGAAGGAAGAAAATACTTGCCTTGACTCATGTAGGTTAAATGTAGCATTTGGATAATGTTTCTCAAAAACAAATTGCTCCTCCAGTTTTCTATCCTGTCTGGTTTGACTTGACAGTACTGTCTGTACGTCCCATATGTCATGGAGTAGTTCAATGTAGTGGAGAACTTCTAGGAGCAAGGTGAAAGCCTGGAACAGATCTGGCTCTGTTATTTCAGGTATTTCACTTTATTCCCTAGTTTTGCAGTTGTAAAAAGATGTTAATGGCACTTTCAGCTGTAATAAAGATGCTATGAGGAAAGATTTCTGGGATGTTCCTGAGGCACTTTGATTCAAAGATTGGGGAAAGGACCTCAGCAGATGACTTCCAATACTGTCTTGTTAGCTTTTCATTTTCCAGACATGCTCCTTTTAGAGTGTGCACAGTATCTCTGAGGTTTTTTTCCTGTAACCTAGGAGCATCAGAATTCTCCAAGGAAACACCTTTACTGGTATTTTCCCAAAAAGTTTCCTTCCTGCATGTCCTGTTCTGGAAGTACAGGAGACATATATAGTAGGTCTGAACCTCACTGTTAGGAGAAAGCAGAGGAGAATAAATGCATGGCATGATGCTATATTAACTCATCTAGCCATTTTCTATCATACCTTGTATCACTTGCTTCAGACCCCTGGTCTATGAGACCCTTCTTGGGGCTTTCTGTGTAGTAACACCTATCAAAACCATACAGTCCTTAGCCCCACTCAGAAAAACATTTTATTCTCAAATTCTCCAGGCAGTTTAATTTCATTATTATCCATTACTGTCATATTTTTTGGTGAAGAGTCTGAAAATCTGAAATATCTCTAGCAGAGAGGCACTGAGGCATCTCTCTTCTTCCAAGGCTGTGGGTGGGGGACTTTCTCATTACAGAGGCAGTAGGCTGGGTGCAGAAGAGAAAAGACAAAGCTCTGAGTGTTTAATGGCTTCATTAAAAATTAATGTATTTTATGAATGTTCTCTTCTATATGCTGTTGCACTTTGCTATGAAAGCCCAAGATCTCCACAATGTGATCCTGCTGAAGTATCATTCCCCAACCAAAACAAAGACATAGGCTTTTGGACCTTGTAGAACTGCACAGCTTATACTTGGGAGGAATCCCCACTGAGATTTGAGGGGATAATAATTTAAAAAAGAATAATTCTTCAAGAAGAACCATGAAAAATACTCCATCTGGCCTTCCCAGAGCAGAAAACCAGAGCCTTCTGTGCAGCTACTGCTCAGAGAAATTGTATGATTAAAAGGATGATGGCATAGGACGTCTTCCATTAGCAGGGATTGTCCCTGCATCTAGCATCTACATTCTCCCACCTGGATGCACTGACTGTATGTTTAGCCTCTTTTCAGTCTGTCAGATTTTTGGTATTCTAAATGGACAAGCTTCTGAGATACATGGCTCAAGAAACAAGGCACTGAACATGAGCAGCACCTCCTAGAGTTGCTTCTTGTTGTGCACATAGAGCGTTAGCTGCTGCATCAGCCCTGAGTGCATTCACTCCCCCAGAAGACTGGAGCTTCTGCTCAGGCAAGTGTTGAGGGTAAATGGAGCATAGCTGATAGTCCTGAGACCACAGAAGAGCATGATCTGTTCTATCCCCATCACAATTTTTGTTATCAAGCAATGTTCCAGGGAACAAAATTAATTGGAAGCAGTAGTTAAATTTGATTAGCTTCAACTAGTTTAGAAAGCTGGTAGTAGGGGCATGTTAAGATCAAACATGCTAAATTTCTGTTTACAGTATGACATGAAGCAAAAAAAATGAAGACAGATCCTCACTGGGAATCCAAATCAGGCATTTAAACTTCTGTGCATGTCTTTATTCTGATTTATTTTCTTTTTCCCCTGTCCTTTCCTGACATTTTTAAGCATTAAATGTTAATGTAATTAAATGCTAATTTGACTACAGCCTCTACAGAACGCAGCATGCATTTTTTTCATACCCAGAAAGCCTTACAGGAGTGTGGGAGTTTACTTCTTTTTCCTTCAGTTTCTTCAAGTTTTGGAACCCAGGAACCAGTACTTTAGTATTTGATGTCTGTCTTCTGAGGGGTAGTAGATCCTACTAACTGTGGGAGATAAGAATCCATTTGTGTCATTTCTCTTCTGGGCCATGCTCTAAAATGAAGAAAAGGTCATCAGATCATGCTATCTGTTTAGTCCTTAAAGAAGTTAAGGGAAAACAGTCCTGTTTGTCCGTTATGGTAATTTTTATAAAGTATTTGGCTAACAAACCCTACTATAATTGCTGTAGGACTCCTAAGCACACACATCCCCTTCATATAGTAATCGTAGTAACAAAAATACCTCAAACTTTTTAGTAAGGAAATCATCTATTTTTTCAATTTGCTGTAATTAAAGCCTGTTCTTTGCATTAGAAAATCAAATTCCATTTAGAAGATGAGTAATTCTCTTCAGTTCTCGTTGCTGTCATTGTTCTGAAGTGATCAAACTTCTCCCTATTTGGCAAGCTTTTTTTTCCCTTTTTTTTTCTCTCTTAAAATTAACCCCATATACCATGCAGAATAAAAGCTCTGTGATGTTCCTGGATGAAGGCTGCTTTGTTTCTCCTTCCCCAGAGAAGTCACCTCTCCTTGACTAAGAAGTCTCTCTGCTGGAGTGTTTCAAGGGAGCTTTGACTCAAGGTGGGAAACAAATCAGCTTCTCCTGGATAACATCCTCTTCAATGCTTCTCAGTGGAGCTAACTGTGAGCCTCTTGTGATGGAATCAATGTGAGTCAAGGAGTAGTTCAGTAAAGTCACAGGTGACTTTGAAAACAGCATAGAGAGTGTTGGATCTCATATCTGTGGGACAACCTCTTTACTTTCTCCAAAGATTAAAATATGTGAGCATTAAATATCTAACCCTATGAAATGACAGAGCATAATGAGGTGAACACCTTTACAGCTGGTTCCTTGAACAATGTAGAGCAGTCAAACACTACAGTTTTTTCAATCCTTGTTGAAAAAAAATCCTAAAAACTTTGGGGTTTGTTTTGTTTTTTAACAGTGAGCTCGCAACAATTTTTTGACACCACAAATGTCTGAAAAATTTAGCAAGAGGGCCTTTTTTAACCAAGGAAATTTGTTGAGGTATTACATTTTTCTGAGACTTTTTTTCATTTTAAAATTTAATTCAACATTTACAATCAAGATTATAGTTGAGTTTTTATTGAATGTTCCAATTCTGGACATGGAACTACTTGATACAATCTTTTCTTGAACATTCTGATTTTAAAATATGAGTTAGAGAATGCACTGAGAACTTCCTGGAGACATGGAGAGAGACCAGGTGCTGAGTTTTATTGGTTTGTGCTGGCTTTGGGGGTTTGTTTTGGTGGGGTTTTGAATGTTTCTTTGTTGTTGCTTTGGGCTGGCTGTTTGGGGGTTTTTCTTTATTTTGTTTTGGATTGGGTTGTTTTGGTTTCTTTTTCTGTTTTTTTGGTTGGGTTTTTTCCTCACTTGATTTAAGGTAACACCAGTTCTTTTCTTGCCATTTTGTTTTCATGTACTGCACCTGGCTTGATCTCCTGGGAGTCTGTAACCTTCCTGAAATCCAATGGGAAGAATGCCCTTGGCCCTACTGCAGGACTTGCACCTCAGAGGACTCGTCTCTGAATATTTACTTTGGCTTCCGATCCTGCAGTAAGTTGGTGGAATGTTTCTGCTGGCTAGAACACTCCATGTTACATCTGCTAGAGCCTCTGCCTGGCAAAACCAAATGAAATTCAGAGCTTAATGAAGGAGAAAATACAGTGCCTTCCCTGACTCAAGAGATGTCTTGAAACAATGTTTCTTTCATGGTTTGTCCCTGTGATACAGAATCATCACTGTGCCTTAAAAATTGCCAGCTTAAATCCAAAGGGAAGCTGCAAATTTGTGTCTCCTTTTCTAAAAGCAGTGAGGACAAAAGGATACAGACAAAGCAAAACTCTTTCTTCTTCTATCTACTGTAAAGATGACAAGAATCCTCAAGTGTTTGTCTTTGACAGAACAAGCCCTTTCAGAACCAGATGGTATCTGAGATCAACTGATGTGAAGGCAATTTAGTGCCCCTGCTGTTAGCATGCATGGCTGCCTATCTCAAACATACCCTGTGAAGACCACATGCTGATACCCTTCCTCATGTTGGGCAATTCCCTACTTTCCAGACAGTCATAATCAGTTTAGAGAAAGTTGGATTCAGCGAAGGCAGTGCAGATGGCAGATCCTCATGCACAGCATGCAATGGCATGCTTAGGTCCAAGAACCCACAGAGCTGGGCCAGCAACCATTAGAAAGCTGCACATCCCTATTGATATGATAGATATTGACTATATTGAAGTTCTCTAAAATAAATGGAGACCATTCTGGTTCTCTTTTAACCTGTCTTTTTAAAACCCTACTGTCCTATGTTATTAAGAATAATGCCTGCAGATAGAGAAATACAATGGAAAAAGCTGCAAGGGGAAAAGAAATAGTATGAGTGACATCTTGGTTTGCTGAAAATCAGCTTGCATGTGTGTGCACATGAGAAAAAGTCAGATTCAGCAACTGGCACCTTTGGGATGGAGTCTTAGTCAGCTTAAGATGACCATTTCTCAGAGCTTATTGTCTCCATTGGGTGTCTCATCTTTCTTTTGTCCTGTCTTAGGAGTCATGCTGGTGCGATACCAGCATCCCCTTACGTCACTTGATAGGTGGCAGGATAGGGATACCTGGTACCTTACAGGGTTAGGAGACAACAGCGTCTCCTGAGTCATGGGAGGAGCACCCTGTGGCTGTAATTGTCTGCCACTGCGTAGGTTAAAGGCAGACATGCTTCATGAATAACATGGCAAGAATGTGGCTCGTGTACTAGCTGGCAAGGGGGGGTGTGTGTGTGTGTGTGACATGGTTATCTGTGGTGTGAAATCAGAATTAATCTACTGCATGCTTCAGGACACTTAGGAGAAGGATTAAAACCTGATTTCATGGTACATTGCAAGACTGTTGTTGAAGCAGAAGGTGTTGGGAACCATTCCTGAACCACAGGGAAGTCTGAGAATTCAACACAGGAAAAACAGAAGTCCCACAATATTCAGGACAATGCTTGCATAGAAATTACAGCCAACCAATGTCTGCTATGCTGTTCTCATGTTGAGTCACACTAGCTAATACACCAGGTAAATAGGAATGAATGTCCTGCAGAGCACGGGGAGCTCATGTTGTTGACATAACTCAGAAGCTTGTGTAAGATGACAACAGCTATTTTTCCTCACAGCTCTTCAATCTTTGGAAAACAGATGATGCTTGGCTAGAACAAGGTTTGGAGCTGTGGATGTGACTTCAGCCATAACATTACATACAGTATAAAGAACACATTTTATTTTTTTGTAATTTTATGTAATTCAAGCTCTTACATAGGCAGCAAGCTCCTCACCCCGGGGTATGAAAGTTTTATTCCTATCCGACAGTACTTCATAGTCCCTGTGATTACAATTATGTTGTTAATCAGAGTATATATTACTCAGCATAAGCAAGGACTTGAATCTAGGCTTCAAACAGCAAGCACTTCAGTGGGTTTTGTTCTGGGGGGCTGTTTGGTTTTTGCAACTTGTACAACATCTGCCAGTAATTCATCAATACTTTGGTATGGTGGCTCTAAGCTTCATGTTCTTGACACTCTGTGTCATTGCATAGTTATTTTCTAAATCATGTTGTCAGGATCCATGAGATCAGCTAGAAACAACCTTTAGTCTCTACCTAATGGGACACCCTGCTGACTCCTGTTTACATTGTTGAGCCTTTCCTGCCCAGTCTGTGGCTTAGTTATTTCTCAGTTTGAATTGATGCAGTGGATTTCTCCTCCCTAGGTCTCTGTCAAAACTCACCTTGTCAGTTTTGGAATATCCCTCTGATCTCTGAAGACTATTTTGAATTTTGATCCCACTTGCTGAAGTCCTCACAGGCCCTCCAGCTTGGTGCCACCCACAAGCTCTGTAAGTATACTCTTCCACTCCTTCTGTCATTAACTGGCTGTTTCTCTTGTACCTCTCAAGCCAGTTTCCTCATTAATGAAAAAAATAAGTTTGATAAAGCCATGCTGGTGTGGGTTTTGAACACCTAATTATCTTTGGAGAACTTGAAATCCTTATTTGTGCCAGCATCTTCCCAGGGATCAACGCTAGGTTTATTGGGTTCTTTAGTTTCAAATAGCTCAGTGCTCTCCATCTCCAGGTGCTTAGGGTCTTGCTTGTCCTCCACTGGTCCAGTATTGCCCAGATGCTCTGCTGCCCATTCCCTCAGATGCTGCTGTCATGAGCTCACTTGTCTCCTGCAAACAGCCATCCCACAGGACTTCCTTCTAGAGGAAGACCAATATACTGTCCTGCTTTCCTACCTCCTTTAAGTTTTCATTTGAACAAACTTGGCTTTCTGATGAAGAAACAGAAATGTTAATTCCACCAACAGCACAGGTCCACCTGCTCATGTAAATCAGCAGAGCACCCCTTTGAATCACTCTGGACATCCTTCCTCTGTCTTTGTGGCTCCTTCCTTTATGTCTTTATGGGAAATGGATCCAACCCTCACAGAATATGTTGCAATAATTAGGCAGCTAGGTGTCACTTGTCAGGGAGGTTCCTCAGAGAAGTTTAGTCTGCTGGGAGTGGTTGAGGTCATGAAACCATTTTAATTGTTGGAGCAGGACTTGAAATGCAAGAGAGAGAGTTTCTCAAGAGGGTAGTGCAGAGATGCTCATTTACACACGATGCTATTTTTGTGTGAAAAGTCTTAACCAAAACATTTACTCTTTTATAAACCAATGACCTGATCCTCAACAGAGCTCTGGCTTTATACTGAGTCTCTGTCCTCTGCAGATCTCCTCTGAGAATTTGGGGCTAAGGGAAAATTTGACCTTACTTTGTGTTTTATTTTCTTCTTAACAAACAGAAGTTTATACATGGAGAGGCAAAGACAGAAAAGAAATTAATCTTAACACAAGTAAAGAATGCAGAGACCTGACTGACCTCTCCTTACATCTGAGAAATTTAGGAGAACTAAGAGTCTAGGTTTTTTCTCTCTCAATAATTTCAGGGTCTGAAGTACAACTACTTATGTAAATAAGAAGTAGAGACTGAACTCTTCAGTTTTTATACCAAAAAAAAACCCCAAACAAACAACCCAAGAAAAACCGAACTCAAAGCAAAACACCCAAATAGCAGAAGATGTAAGTAATCTATGTCTGGCCAGAATCACATTGGCTGCTACAGTAACTGCAGAGTGCCTTAGAATTAAAAAGCTGTATGCATGAGCTAACTAATGTTCATGAAACTCTTTGAAAAGCCAAAAGTAAACATGAAATGGAATTTTTTAATACATTTATTTAAAATTTGTTAAAAAGAAAATTAACTATGTTTAACTCTACATGTACTAGAAGATAACATAGTAACTACAAGTGAGGTATCAATTACAAATACTTTACTCAATAAAACAACAGACTGATCAGGAGATAGGCCTCAATATTTATCATTATTTCTGGCACTAAATATCAAAAAGTTACACTGCTTTTGAAATGCAAATTTTTAGAAGGGACTAATGAAATTCACTAAGTAATTATTTGTGGGCATTTTTTACCAGAGGTTTGACAGACTAAGTGTCAGAGAAAACATTATTTGTGACACAAGTTCACTGTATCCATGTTTCTCATCTGGGAAGTTCAGGAGGTGCCACCACTGGTGCCCTGAAGCAGGTGCCTTCTGTAAGCATGGCCTTAATGACTCTGCCTGGGGTGATAAAAGGACCAGATTTTTTAATTCCTTTCCAGCCCTGTGACCCAAGAGATCACTTGGGTTAAGTGATTAAGTGTCACCTCAGATGTGGAGGATGAGAATCAAATCCCCCTGCTGTCCACATCCCAAGCTCTGCTGGAGAATGTTGTCTCTAGTGTGGGTTCCTCTAATTTCCCTTCATGATGAGCTGTCCCACCATGCACTGATGAGAAAGCAGTGGGACAGTGGTTGGAATCTCCTGTTGGAGGGAGAGATCTGGGTTTCAGACCCAAATCAACCAAAATGAAGCCCATAATCAAGGTAGAAGGATGAGTCACTTCTGCTCACCCTTCTGACTGTATTTCTCTGTAGGATGTGACACTCGTAACTTGGCAACCCAGCACCAGTGACATCACTCGATCTTTTTGCAACAAGTTTGGCAGCCATATCAAATGCCTTACAGGAAAAAGAGCTCACACCATAGACATTGAATTCCTAAGAAAAAAACTCATGTGATTGTGTGCTCTGCTATTTGCTTGTCATCCCTCCCCAGGGATGTTATTAGCCTGTGAGCTGAATTCAAACACATTTGACAGAGGTTAAATGTCTCAAAAATACAGAGTTCCTATGAGTGTCACAAAAATTGATGGCCATGTAGAGCAGATGCATCAAATTTAGAGACCTCTCTAAGAGACTAATGGAGACTCAGTGTTGTTATTATACATCAGAAAATCAACAGAGGAAAGAGCCTCTGAGAAATCAGACATCTTAAGTCCCACCACTCATGAAATTGCTAACTCCTACGTGTTATTACTTGTCTTCATAAAAACACTGCCTGTCTTCTGCCTTAGGCATCTGTTACAAGTGTTACTGAAGATGTCCTCTCAGAAGGAAAACAATTACTTTAATAGCTCCTTTAAATAAAAATACAGGCACTGCAGTTAATTGGTTGCCTTTTCGAGTCCTTGCCCGTTAAGAGCAGTCCAGTGTAGCAAGTCTGAAAACAGCTCCTATGAGGATGATTGCTTCTCGGTGCCAAGATCCCTGCTCCCACAGGCCATGAGAAGAGTAGATTTAGATTAGATACTAGGAAAAAGTGCCTTACCATGAAGGTAGTGGAACACTGGAACAGGTTGCCCAGGGAGGTGGTTGAGGCCCCGTCCCTGGAGGCATTCAAGGTGAGGCTGGGCAGGGTTGTGAGCAACCTGATTTAGTTGGGGATGTCCCTGCTCACTGTAGGGGGGTTGGACTAGATGACCTCTGGAGGTCCCTTTCAACCCAGATGATTCTATGATTCTATGTAAGCCAGAGCTGGGAAAGTCACTGCTGTCACATGGTGGGCTGGTAGGAACAGCAGTTGCTGCCCTGAAGACTGAAGGTAAATTCTGTGGTACTCTGTTGAGCAACATCTGCTGGCTCTTTCTAGTGCTCATTATGAAATAAAGCTTAGTTGTTTAGAGTCTCTGCAATGTAGAGAGTGCATTTTGGAAAAAGTGAAAAAAAGATTTAATAGGGTTTTTTAAGACCATCTTAAAATGCTGAGAAGTCAGGCCTTTAAAGTGTAGTGGTCTCCAAGCTGATTCTTTGCATGAGTTATGCCAAAAGACATTGCTCAGCAGCATCTGTATCCACCCCATCATTAAGGGTTCAAGCAATTCCATATCCTTCTTAAACATTGCATTTATATGCTAAGTGCTGCAGAACCTCCAGCCTATGGAAGAAGTTTAGTTTTGATCTTTCCTTGTTTAGCAGTTGCTGTAGGGGAGGGGAGTTGGAGACCAACAGAGCTGGCAAGCAGGTGATCCTGGGCAACCTGCTTTAAGTGAACCTCCTTTGTCAGGGAGGTTGGACTAGATGATATCCAGAGATTCCTTCCAACCCCTACAGTTGTGTCATTCTGTGATTCTGTGACACCTCCCTACCTCTGTCAGCTGCTTGTCCCAATGCCATTCAGCTGTCCAGGAACCTGCTTCACTAGCTGCTTGAGGTGACAGGGTGTGAGTTGCTCAGCCTAAGAGGGCTCTACACAGCAGCAAAGCAAGTCCAAGGTCAACAAATGGCTTCTGAACAGTGATAAAACTTGTTCTATAGCTGCTTGCTTTGTAATGCTACCCAGTGATACGTGAAAACTTCCTGCATGACAGGCAATGGCTGCTCCTGAAGGCCTTTTGCAGGTGTCCTCCTATCTCCTCTCACTGCCTGGCTCTGCAAGGTCGTCTCCAGATTCACACTCTCAGAGTGGTAAAATTCAATTTTGCCTTCACTGAGAGGTTTTTAAGCCAGTCCTGATAGGCAGTGAGCTCTGGATCCTGAGGATTAAGCCACCCATGGTGTCTCAAAGCCCTTTAACCTGTTAGGGCTGATGGAGATCCAGGAATCCTGCTGGCCACTTGCCACATTAGGTACTGAGCAGCTTGGGGAGGCTACCTGCCAGCCAGTGAGCACCAGCAGACCATGATCAATCACTTCTTGAATAAATTTCAATATACTAAGTTTGCGATTGGATTGAAGATAAAATCTAGTATCTATCTGGTTTCACAAGATTTATTTTCTGTTGCCCACACTGGCTGTCAATAATTTCACCACAGTTTTTTTCAATCATTTCCTCACTGCACCCCATTTCTCATGTTAATGGGTTGCCTAACACTGATGTCAAGCCAGTTAGCTGATCTTTTTTTTTTTAGCTTTGAAAATGTAAATCAAACCTGCACTATTTCACATATTTTGGCACTTCCCCAAAATACCAAGATGTGTCAAAAGTTGACTCAGAGCTCAAGAAGCTCCTTGTAACTGTCATTTTCATGCTTTTGAAAAAAAATAAAATAAAGGTAAGGGGTTAATGGGGTGACAACCCTCCTTACCCCCTTTCCCATTAGCACAGATCATAGTCTGGGTTCAGGTTGGATAGGGCTCTGAGCAACCTGATGTAGTAAAAAAAGTCCCTGCTCACTGCAGGGAGGTTGGAGTAGATGACCTTTAAAGGTCCCTTCCAATTCAAAGCATTCTATGATTAGGTGATGGAACCCACAGCTTCATCCCATCTCACAAGGTATCTTAGTGCTGCAGGTTCAAAAAGTGCTGAGTAGTTGCTGACAATAGAAAGTGCTAGATGAGATGGACATCTGTTATTTTCTTTCTGGAGATGCTCCTGAGTTCTCTTGGAATGACACAAAATCTAGTGCTGCCTGCAATGTAGATAATGCCTGAGATGGATTTTAGTGCTTTTCAGCTTCCAAACTTATTTAATGAGCCTGGATCAATTCAAAACAACCTGCTGTAGAAGGCAGAAGAGGACATTCTCCGTTGAGATAACAGCTTGTGGAGCTATTACCGTAATAATATTGCCTTGCAAAGAATACTCATTTCAATGGTTAATTGTTTCCAGCTCTGCGCTGGTATCATCCCAGCAGGATTAGGCCAGCATGACTCCTGCAACATTGGCTGCTGTTATCGCAGCACACAGAGTACTTTCCAGTAGACGTGGAAGCATTTAATCACCTAAGCGAGCACTTTCTCCACTCCAACAGTCAGCAAAGAGCCAGTACCCTAAATGCAGCCAGTACCCATTCCCGTAATGATAATCTGCTAACTCTATTGCTCAGGCAAACAGAAGAGAAATGTGTGATCCGCAGCAGAATATCGAGTGCCAATGTCAAAGCAGCAGTGCCTCTGGGCAAGCTGAAAGCCCAGAGCAGCTTGGACTCCTCTTTTATCCAAGAAGCTGAACAAATGAAACCTTTTATTTTAGGTGAACACAAAGAATTTCCATTAATGTGCTATGAAAAATACATGTATAAACTGCTAGATGTGGTGCTTAGAGACATGGTTTAGTGGTGGACTTGGCAGTGCTGGGTTAATGGTTGGACTCAACAATGTTAAAGCTTTTTTCCAGCATAAATGATTCTACGAATCTATTACAAGCTATTTAATTTTCATTAGAGGGCCAACCAAGAATCTTAATGTTGAAAAGTTACATGCACCATATTCTGTCCAGCTATCAGAACTACATGTGTACTGTCAGTATCAGGGTGTAGCTGGCATCTGCAAGCATATGTTGCTCTTTCTGTCAGTTTTCCTTCCCCTTTCTTTCAATTACACCCACCAATTAGATTTCAGATTCATTGACATTGCAGTCACTCCTGTGTGGGCAGTCAAGCTAGTTTCAAATGAGCTAATTTGGCTCCAGATAGCATTGCAGACAGTGCAGCATGGGACTCAATGCAGGAGCTGGGTAAATCACAGAATCACAAAATTGTTTTGAATGGAAGACACCTTTAAGATCATTGAGTCTGACTGTTAACCCGGCGCTGCTAGGTCACCACTAAACCACGTCCCTAACCACCACATCTACACCTTTATAAACCCCCCCAGAGATGGTGAGACTCCACTACTGTCCTGAGCAGCCTGTTCCAACGTTTGACAATCCTTTTCCTAATGTCAAACCTCATCCTCTCCTGGCACAACTTGAGGCTTGTCCAGTCCAGTCACCTGGGAGAACAGTCCTCTTGTCCAGTCACTAGTCACCTGGGAGAACAGACAGACTCCCATCTGGCTACAACTGCCTTTCAGGTAATTATAGAGAGCAAGAAGGTTTTTCTCCAGGCTCTCCTTAGCCACTCCTCATAAGACTTGTGCTCTAGGCCCTTCATCAGCCTCATTGCTCTTCTCTGGGCATGCTGCAGCATTGCAGACCTCAATGTCTTTCTTGTAGTGGTGCGCAAACTGAACACAGTATTCATTTGGTATACTTCAGTGGTTTTACCAGCAAGGACTGTGCTGGGTTCATGAGGCTCTAAGGGCACAAACAAACTACATTAAAGCTAGCTCAGGCACATGGGTGATACACAACCACGATTTTGGTGCAGGACAGTTGTACTCAGCCTCAGGAAAAGGCTAGGGGCAATAGACCAGGGGCCATTGGCTAAGGAAGACCTAGTATGCTGATCTAATATGTCCAAAGGCATTGTTTTGCAGGGAGTTTCAGTTTGTTGAGCGCTCTCATGCTGTGAAAAAAAAAGAAAAAGACAGACTTTACCCAGATGTATGAAAGCACATAGCAAAAAAAGTGGAGATGACTGATGAGACTTTCATGAGTCTTGAAAACGCACTTAGAATGGTCGAATCGTTTGAGCTGGGAAAGACCTTTGAGATCGTTGAGTCCAACCGTAACCCAGCACTGCCAACTCCCCCAGTTACGCCCTGCCAAGAGCGGATAGGTGGGACCAAGGAACTTCAAGAACGGGAATGCTGCAGAGAGCATCTGAGCACCTGAGGCCTCGGCGTCCCATTCACCTGGTGATAAACCTGCCCTGAAGGGCCAGGTGGCCGTTTTGGGTCCCCCTGGGCCCTGCGAGCCCCACATCACATTTTGGGTGTGAGTGTCCAGGCGGGGAAGGCGGAGGCCACCATTCCTCATCCTCCCTCGCCTCATGCAGGCTCTGTGGACGGAGCCAGGGCCAGGATCCCAGGCCGGGTGAGGGTCCTGCCGGGCCGATCCCCCACCTCTCCCCACCGGTGCCCGTGCCGGTTCCTGTGCCGGTGCCAGGCGCGGCGCGGGTGACGCCTCTGGAGGGAGGTGCAGGAGGTGGTGGCTGCGCCGGGCCCCGCCTCGGTCCGCCTCGCCCGGCCGAGGGGGCGGGAGCTCCCGCCGAGCTACTACTACCGCTGGCGGTGCGCGGGGCAGCGGCAGAAGGCGCAGAGGGCTGGAGTGGTGCGGAAAAGAGGGCTGAAGCCGGGGCCGGGTGGGCAGTGTCTGCTGCGGGGAGGAGGGCGGGACGAAAGGGCACGGGGGCCCCTCCGCGTGTCCGCCTGACCGGCCGTGCTGCGCCGCATCGGCTCTCTCTGTCCGCAGGGTGCCTTGCAGCCGCCGTGCTCCGCCGTCCCCTGGCGCGGAGCCGCGGGGCGTCGTCGGCCTCCCGCGGGGCTTCCATGAGTCGCGGGCGGGCAGTCCTGGCAGCGCCCCTCGTCCGCTGCTCCCCCGGCGGCCCGTGGAGGCGGTGAGATGGGAGGAAGCCTGGGCTGCCACCGCTCCATCCCCCGCGACCCGGCGGACCTGTGCCACAGCCGCAAGTTCAGCGCGGCGTGCAACTTCAGCAACATCCTCGTCAACCAGGAGAGGCTCAACATCAACACAGCCACGGAGGAGGAGCTGATGACCCTCCCCGGGGTCACCCGGGTGGTGGCTCAGAACATCGTGGAGTACCGCGAGTACATCGGCGGCTTCAAGAAAGTGGAAGACCTGGCGTTGGTGAGCGGGGTGGGAGCGGCCAAGCTGGAGCAGGTGAAGTTCGAGATCTGCGTGAGCAGCAAGGGCAGCTCAGCGCAGCACTCGCCCAGCTCCCTGCGCAAGGACCTGGCCTCGGAGCACCACCTCTCCGCCACCAAGATCAACATTAACACTGCCACCCCGGCCCAGCTCATGAGCATCCGTGGCATCACTGAGAAGATTGCCAACAGCATTGTGGACTACCGTAAAGAGCACGGGCCCTTCAAAAGTATCGAGGACCTGGTCAGGATGGACGGCATCAACTCTTCCTTTCTGGACAAAATCAGGCATCAGATTTTTGCGGAGCGGTCCCGGCCTCCTTCAACGAACACCAATGGTGGCCTCAACTTCACTGCTAAGCCTCACCCCAGCCCCACTTCTCTGAGCCTCCAGAGTGAGGACTTGGACTTTCCTCCTGGGGGCCCAACCCAGATCATATCCACTCGCCCTTCTGTGGAGATGTTTGGGGGCATGAGGGACGGCAGACCCGTCCTGAGGGTGGCTACCTGGAACCTGCAAAGCTGCTCCATTGAGAAAGCCAACAACCCAGGCGTGCGGGAGGTTGTGTGCATGACGCTGCTGGAGAACAGGTAAGAGGCAACACCTGACCTGTAGGCCCAGCTCCACACAGGATTGTAGGCTAGTGCCTTTGGTGTTTGGGCACTCTAGAGTCCCATTGTGATCCTAGCTGGACTTGCTCCTTCCAAGGATTGTTGAATGTTTGCCACTTCTTGATGGAACCCTGTGTGAGTCCTAACACTAGGGCTTTAGTGTCTGCCCTTTGATAAAGCCATTATAGTCCTTGAAAGGTGGTGGACCTCCTGAGGAGGTATGTGTACACATATCTGTGCAGGGAAGGATGAACTATTACAGTCAGTCACGTTGGGTCTGTTAATGGTTGGTCAAGGACTGCTTCACCATCAAGACCCTTTTGAACCTGTTCTTGTCAGAAGCTGTGGGGGAATAGCAGGGGAATAGCTGCTCTGTATGTACTCTTTCTACAGTGTTTCCCAGAGTATCCAACTGCCACTTTTGGAGGCAGGATGCAGTGCTACATCCACTGCTCTTGGAGCTGCCGAGCTGACACTTGCCGATGCCTCTTCTTGAGAAAGTCTTGTTTTGGTGGTGACCTCCTTAATATCAGCATTAGGACTGTAGTCTGCTCTCCCTCAAAACAAAAAGGCTTGAGAGCACAGTCAGGATGGCTTGGAGTGTGTAACGAGCATGGAATGTCATGGCTAGTCCCACAGGGGTGACACAGCTCATTAATGAGTGGTCATGGGGCATCTGCTGAGCCGGAGGGACCACTCATCCTTGGGGGTATGAGCCATGGGGCAGCTGCCTGTGGAGGCTGTGCTGTCTCTGTGCCAGGCAGGCCCCTGATTTCACTGAGCTGGTGGGCACAGAGCAAGGGCTGTTTGTGGTGTGATCAAGTGGGATGTTACTTTTGTTGCTAATGGCAGAGAAGCTGAGAGCAGTGTTTGGTTTTTGTTGTTTGTGGGTTTTATTGGTAAGAAAGTAACATTGCTGAGGATGTCTCTCTTGCTAAACCTTCTGCTGGATACAGAAATGTAAGAGTGCAATAAGAATTTTGAAGTAACTCTTGCCCTTTTCCCTTCCATGTGTGAAATCTGTCCCAGATGATCTAGCATTTAATTTACAGCACTGGGAAACTTTTCTCTCTGGATGCCATTCAGACTTCTAGCTGGAAATGAATAAGAGCAGGGGACTATTGGACTTCTGCAGAAGGAAAACTGTGGGAAATGCTGATGAACTGTTGTCTCTGGTGGTGCCGAGAGCTCTGTCCTTCTCCAGCAGTATGCTGAATAATGGCTCTTGTCGGTGCAGTTGCGGAGTTCAGGCATGTGAGAAGGTCAGTGACAGTGATGTGGCATTCTGAGCTGCAGTAGGGTATTTGTGGTTGAGGATACTTCTGCTGTGCACTGCTGGGGAGCCTGATGCTCCTGCATAAGTAACATCTGTCATCTCTCAGCCATCGCTGTTTGACAGCCAAAATGAAGGTGGTAGCCCATTAGGGGTATTCAGATGTTGCACTGATGGCTTCAGCCTAACATCTTTCAGTATTCCTCAGTTGCTCTGCTAGCTTGGGTATCCCCTGCTTCCTCCTTCATCACTGCTCCGGTTCTTTTGTGAGCAGTTGGTTGGCTGGAATGGACCTTAGGATGAAGTCTGGTGGGGATGGGCATCTGTGTAGGGGACAGAGGTGGACCTGCTGAGGAAAGAAACATGTCTGATTGTCACTAGTGTCAGGTTTATTCTAATAATTCAGTTTTGGAAGAAAAGTGACTTTGGTGATTTATTTATATGTATGTCTAGATGTTTGTTGTTTGGTTTTTTAAAAGACTTAATCCCCTGAACTGTTAACTGTCTGTTACTTCTGCATCTTCAGCAGTTCGTTGTATTTTTGGGGGGGTGTTGGGGGGGGAGGGGGGAGAAAACCCCAAACAGTCTATCTATTAGAAAATCTTGGCAGAGAAAGTGGCTTATAAAGTAAACCTGTGCTAGCCCAAGGTGGCTGCTGTGCATGCAAACTGCAGTGTGGTCCTTGCAGTTTGTTTTATTTTTTGCTCTTAAACTACATGGCGCTTTTGTTTCCATCCAACTTAGCAAACAGGTACTTGGTTGTACTAGGTGGTGTGAAAGATCTCTCTGATGCTTTGAAGTTAAAAAGAAGCCTGATGTAAGTGCTTGGATTTGTTCTGGTTTAGTGCACGTATGTGGGCCATCAATCATGCAGGGAGAGTACGATGCAATTGTTTTCTGTACTTGATCCTCTTTGTGATAACATGAGAAGCTGGAAAGAAATGAGAGTAATGTGCATCCACAGACTAGCCTGCAAAACTTTCCTGAGAAAATAAATGTGGGAACAAGAAAAAAAAAATCAACACAATGCAGGAAAAAAGTATATGTGGGGAAAAGTCATACTCAGCACCTCAGGGAGGAATTTCCTCTTGCTTGTGCTAGCATTGCTGAGGTCAGTGGAGCTTTGCAGCTGTAAAACAGCCTCAGCTGAAGCCAGAAACTGCTTGCTTTCTGTGTGTGAACTCTCTGGTGTTCCTCCTGGCTCCAGTTGTGTACTTTGGGAACTGGTAAAATACCTTGCAAACAAATCTTTTCCCAGGTAAGTCAACTTCAGTTGATAATCAACTAGAAAAATTAATCTCTTGCTTCTGCAAGCAGGAATACACTGCTGCATGAGGCTCACCTCACTTCAGCTTCATGAAATGCAGTGAGTTTTCGAGGTGCTCTGTGTGCTCAGTGGATGTCCCACACGTGCTGCTGAAGTCTCTAGCTGTGACCCAAGGCTGTTCAGTCTGACAGTAGGCAGATGCTGATGATAGTTCTCATGAACTATGCTGATGGGCATCTGCTTGCTGAGGTACTTTGTGCAGTCACATCCAGGTACTTAAGTGTGCTCCTGTATGCTGGTACCTCATAGTCTGGGGTGGTCTCAGGAGCCTCACCTGGCTTTTTAAGTCCAGGAATAAAGCACAACAAGTCAAGAAGACTGTATTGAAACTCTGTAAAGAGCACTGAAGAATCTTAGTTTGAGATCTCAGGGACTTTCATGCCAGTTGAAAGGCTGGTTTGGGGTTTGGTTTGGGTTTGGCTTTTTTTATTTGTTTGTTTTTCACGACCAGTTCACAGCAAGTAGCTTTGAGACCCTTTTGGCTTGTTCTTTCAGGTGCTAGTGATGTGGACAATTACTGCTCATTTCCAGGTGAGGCTAGAAGGTGAAGGTCCTCCAGTCTTCCAGCTCTGTTTAGCCTTTGCACTGAGGGAATAGTTGTACAGGAAGGAAAGAGGGCCGTGTCCAGGAGAAAGCAGTTAGTGACCTACTACTCCACCTAGACACTGAAAAGTCTATGGAGACACTGTCCATGATTTATTTGCAGTCCTGGCCAGCAGGGGAGGTCCCAGGTGACTAGAGGCTAGCCAATGTGATGCTCATCTACAAGAAGGGTCAGAAGAAGGATCCTGGGAACTACAGGCCTGTCAGCCTGACTTTAGTACCAGGGAAGGTAATGGAGCAGATGATCCTGAGTGTGATCACGCAGTGTGTGCGGGTCAAGCAGGGGATTAGGCCCAGCCAGCATGGGTTCATGAAAGGCAGGTCCTGCTTGACCAACCTGATCTTCTGTGACCAGGTGTCCCATCTAGTGGGTGAGGGAAAAGCTGTGGATGTTGTCTACCTAGATTTCAGTAAAGCTTTTGACACTGTCTCCCACAGCACTTTCCTGTAGAAACTGGCTGTTCATGGCTTAGGCAGGTATACGCTTTGCTGGGTAAAAACCTGGCTGGATGTCCACAGAGTTGCCGTGAATGAAGTTAAATCCAGTTGGTAACTTGTCATAGGTGGTGTTCCCCAAAGCTCAGTGCTGGGGCCAGTTCTGTTTAATATTTTGATCAATGATCTGGATGAGGGGATTGAGTGCATCCTCAGTAAGTTTGCAGACAACACCAAGTTGGGCAGGAGTGTTGATCTGCTTGAGGATAGGGAGGCTCTGCAGAGGGATCTAGGCAGGCTGGATTGGTGGGCCAATGCCAGTGGGATGTGCTTCCACAGGGCCAAGTGCTGTGTCCTGCACTTGGGTCACAACAACCCCATGTGATGCTCAAGGCTTGGGGAAGAGTGGCTGGAAAGCTTTCTGTAAGAAAAGGACCTGGGATTGCTGGTCAACGCTTGCTTAACGTGAGCCAGCAGTATGCACAGGTAGCCAAGAAGGCCAACAGCACGCTGGCTTCCATCAGAAATAGTATGGCCAGCAGGACTAGGGCAGTGATTGTCCATAACTGTACTTGGCACTGGTGAGGCTTTCCTTTACTATTTGGTACAGTTTTGGGTCTCTCACTACAAGAAGGACATTGAGTTGCTGGAGAGTGTCCAAAGAAGAGCAATGAAGCTGGTGAAGGGTCTAGAGCACAAGTCTTATGAGGAGTGGCTGAGGGAACTGGGGTTGTTTAGCCTGGAAAGAAAAAAAGGCTCAGGGGAGACCTTCTCACTGTCTACAACTACCTGAAAGGAGGCCGTAGCAAGGTGGGGCTCAGTCTATAGGACAAGAGGAAATGGCCTCAAGTTGTGCCTAGGAAAGTTCAGGTTGGATACTAGGAAAAGAGTTGTTAGGCATTGGAACAGGCTCCCCAGGGAACTGGTTGAGTCACTGTCCCTGGAGGTATTCAAAAAACGCGTAGATATGGCACTTTGCCGTTTAGTGGGGATGGTGGTGTTGGGTTGACAGTTGCCTGTGATGATCTTAGGTCTTTTCCAACCTTAGTGATTCCATGATTGTCTCATTCAGTGATTCTTCATTCAAACAAAAAGCAAGAAATAGTTCTCACATGGGGTAATCTGCTGAAGGGAGGAGTGAAAAAAACAACTCAAAACTTTCATACTTGTGCCCATGAGTGGTAAATTCTGAAGAGGAGCACAGGGAGCATATACCAAATCAGGAAGCATAACTACTGCTGCTAAGCTAGTTTGAAATTCATTGCTACAGTACAAAAATAATGAAATGCATCAAGGTCCTCACCCTCTTTCTCATATTACAAGGATCTATGTTTATCACAGTGTCTGGAGTGCAGGAACGAGGTGTTTTCATTCAGAGGACTAGAGGGTAATTTTAGAAGAGATTAAGATGATGAATATGGAGGCGAGCGTGGCGCATAATTGGATTAAAGTGTCAAATGTGGGGTGAATTTGCCCAAACACATGGTGTTTCTCACAGACATGATTTGGGATGTCTGGGATTTGTTAATGGGAGTCAGACCTGGCTTGTTTCTGGGGGTGCAGGTGACTTCTGTGTTCTCCCCATTGCTGAGGAGATGAAGAAACCAACAGCTTCTTCTCACCAAGAAAAAAAAAAAAGAAAAATGTAGGGTTAGGGTAGCATGATCAAAAGAGTAAGAGTGCTTACCCTTTAGCAACATGTCAGCCTCTCTTCTTCCCCCAGCTTTGTAACCAGTTACCTGCTGTTTTCTCTTTGCTTAGATAGACGTGTAGGGACCTCTCAAAGGTAAGAAGTTAACCTCAATTTCGACGGCTCAGAGACCCAATTCTGTGTTCCCAATGGGGAAATGGTAAGTAAACCTCACCTCAAAATTCTCTCCTGGGAGGCAGCAGGTGTACAGACAGTCTCTCAGTAACCCTTACTGTGCCACAGTAACTGGAAACCCAAAAAAAAAAAAAAGGCAAGCTCCTGAACCCCCCTCTGGAGGAACCTGTTTCTGTTAAGAGATGAGCAAAAAGCCATTGCATTCAGGTCCCTGAATGGTAGGCACTGGAGGCAGGAGAAACGCTTTCCCATTGCTCCCCTACATTAAATTATAGGGTGGGAAGTTTGTTTTCCCTCCTATTTCTTAGTCTGAACTGAGCAGTGGGGTCATTACACGTAGAATTACAGGATCATTAATGTTGGAAGAAACCTCCAAGATCATCGAGTCCAACTGTCAGCCACTATACCCACTAAACCATGTCCCTAAGTACCATATGTTTTTTAAACACCTGGAGGGATGACAACTCCACCACTTCCCTGAGCAGCCTGTTCCAATGCCTAAACAACCCTTTCAGTCAAGAAATTCTTCCTAATATCCAATCTAAACCTTCTCTGGTGTAACTTGAGGCCATTTCCTCTTGTCCTCTCACTGGTAACCTGCAGAAGAGACTGATCCCCGTCTCACTACAACCTCCTCTCGGGTAGCTGTAAAGAGAGATAAGGTCTCCCCTGAGCCACCTCTTCCGCAGACTCTACAACCCCAGTTCCCTCAGCCCTCCTCATAAGACTTATTTTCTAGACTCTTCACCAGCCTCAGTTGCCAACTATTTACTGCTGGGGCTTGATGCTTTGTTTGGGAAGGTGTGTGGTGTGGTACCTTGCCTGCTGGCTTGTGACCATGTCCCCTCCAACAGACACTGTAGTGAGTAGGGATGGTTGTACTTGCGTGCTTTGGAGGCTCAACACCAGCTTGTATTTGTCATTCCTACTCTGTCACTGCAGCTCTTGGTGGCCCAGCAAAGCCCTGAGGTGTGTCTGGTTTGTGTCTTTTTCTTTATAGAGCTGCTTGTTTTTTCTCCATTGGGTTAATATGAAGCTGGAGCCTTGCCAAGAATAATTCCCCTGCAAGCAAAGCTCAGGAAGGAGGGCCTGGCTTGAGTAACCTGACCATGCTAGTGAGCCTTAAACAGCAAAAAAAACAAATACACCCTCTCCTCCTTATGTAATAGGGAGGAAATCCTGCCTCCTGCAACTTCAGGAAAAACTTGAGAAAAAAAGGAATTGTTAGATGGTATCTCCTGTGTGCACATCACAATGGGATTTTTATGAGCAATAGAAATACAGAGAAGCATATAAAGCCACCATTAATTTGCACTTTGTAATACATCTGAGGACAAAAAACTGGGATGATATTGTGTTTGAGGTTTTTTGGGGTTGGGTTTTTTGTTGGTTTTGGGGTTTGGGGTGGGTTGTTGTTTTGGTTTTTTTTTTTTGCCTTCACCTGTCTGAGATCAACAATGTTTTACTTACTGGAAAGTAGTGGGAGACTGAAACTACTTTCTATCTGTCAGGAGAAAGTAGCAAGATCTTCCCTGGTCAGATCCTGAGTTACATCATTTTCCGGTAAAATGAAACTCTACTGATTTACTCCTTTTCAGGATTTGGCCTATTCATTTGTCTTTGTCAAATCACATGAGCCCAGTGGAGCCCAGTGCTAAAAACCACAACTGTCTCCCTGGGGGTTTGGGCTTCTCTGCACTGCTACTCCTACTTGTCTTGGGATCCTAGCCCCTTTCAGGACTGATGCTGGGGGAACAGGTGATGTCAGTTAATTAAATTCCATTTCCAAACCTCTGCTTTGTATGGATGCAGTACTGAGACCCTCTCTATGGGCGTGACCTGCTGCTGCTGCAGGACATAGGTCACTTCCTCAAGATACTTTACAACTCCAAAGTCTTTGCAGCAGGTGGACTTACAGCAAGATTATGAAGAGTGTACAGTATCCCAATGTCCAGGCTCTTGGAGAAGGTGTCTGAAGCCATCATTTCTGTAGGAGGTTGAGGGTAGATCAATGCATCATTTGGGTTGGAAGGGACCTCTGTGGATCATCTAGTCCAATCCTTCTGTAGTGAGCAGGGACATCTTCAACTAGATCAGGTTGCTCAGTGTCCTGCCCAACCTGACCTGGAGTGTTTCCAGGGATAGGGTATATATCACCTCTCTGGGCAACCTGGGCCAGTGTTTCACCAACCCTCGGTGTAAAACCTTTCTGCCTTCTATCCAGTCTAAATCCCTCCTCTTTTCATTTAAAAGCATCACTCTGTCCTGTCACAACAGGCCCTGCTATAAACAGTGTCCCCATCTTTTTTCTAGGCCTCTTTAAGTACTGATGCACTGAGCCGTCTAATCCTGCTTGGTCCCTGTGGATCTGGTGGGTTTGTCACAGCCCACACACCTTTCCTCTCTTGGACATGAAACAGGACTGTGGGGAGTCGGACCTAAGTAACCTTCCTAAGGCTTTTCTCTTTTAAAGGGAGAACTAGGCATCTTGTTGACTTGGAACAACTGCTTCAGTATCCCTTGAACATGAGAGACTGTATCTAACCAGCCGTTTTAATCAGCTTCAAAGTTAAGAATGTGGCTAGAAAAATGGTATAGTTAAAGGCCAGTTTATCCATCTATATAAAAAAAATTTCATCTTTTCCTTTTTTTTTAATTAAATTATAGCCATAGCCTGCCACTGTTACTTCTGCCATAAAGTCTGGGGAAGGTGTTTGTTCATATGTTATTTTTTCTCCCAACATGTGTACTTGATACATGTGGCAGCAGTTAATGGCTGCATAGTTACAATCTGTGCCTCCTGGGCTATTCTGCACATTTATTTCATGTCACTGGATTCACATAGCAATATTTTGGTAAACCAGAGCTTGCTTACTCCTGCAGATCCTGTATTCCATGTGGCAAAGATTAATTAGGTTGTCTGATTTATAGTATAAATTGGCAAATTAGTAAGTGATGCTTTACTGTCTGCTCCTGAATCATGAGGAGAGGCCACAAGGCTACAACCTCATCCTGCCAGTCTTCTCAGAAGGCTTGAGCCACATGACTGTAGAAGACAGGCTAGATACCTATGCATAGGCCTCCATCTTGCCAACAGAAGTCTTCAATGCACTGTGATTCTCTGTGGTTTGGGAGCTCACAGTACAGCTGCAGGAAGGGTGATTTTCTAGCTCTGGCTCTAAAAAGAGCAAAAGGACCATTCCTGAAGCCAAAAGATTGATGCTCCTATTTTGGAAAAAAAAGACCAAGGGACCAGAAGCAGGGGAATTAAATATTCCAAGTTCCTGAGAAAGTGTGAGTGAGGACTTGGTCAGTCCCTCTTAGCTAGAGGAAAACACTGTCTCTGCACCCAAGTGTTGGTCTGACTCACTATGAATATGTGTCTCCAGCTGTGTTAAACAGGGACATTTGAGAGAATTTGGGTTTATGGATTTAGCTGCACCCTTCTTGCTGGAGTTGGGCTTCAGTGTGTTTCCTACAGCTGTGTTGCTAGGAGGACCCTGTTTCTTCAGTCTCTAATTAACATTTCTCTGGGATTTTTGCCCAAATAATGAAAAAAGTTGATAAGACAGATTACAGTGGGCACATAACTTATTTTTAAGTCACATTGTTCTTCACTGTGATGCAGGTGTAAGCTGACAGAGGCACAGTGTCCTCACTGAAATAATTACAATACAATATGCTGCAGTAATTTCTCAACACTATTATGTGGTGCGGTTGTGGAGACAAGAACCATGGCACATTGTTAATAACAGGACATAAAAATGAGAACTCCATAGCTGCTTCTTTTCCATTTTAAAAAAAAATTTATTATTTTATATGAGGGACTTAACTTTGAGTAAAGCTGAAAATCTCCACCAATTTATTGGAGAATGAAAGCATTTGGTGGCTTTACTGAGGGGAGGGTGAAACCTACTTGAAGACCTCCTTGCTAACATTGGAAGTTTCGATGTGCTTTGGTCTGGTCCCTTGCCTTGTCTCAGGGATGGATGATTCCTGGTGGGTTCTGAAATGTCCAATAAGATGCTGAGAGCAAAGTGGGCATCATATCAACAGCAGATAAACAGAGAAAGGAATATGAAGCTGCAGTAGAAAAGATGTTTTCTGTAGAGAAACTGTTTCTTCTCACCCTTGACATATGCAGCCTATCCATATCCCGGTCAATCCATGTGGCATTTTCTAATGGCAGGAGTGTTTTAAACTGCTCAGTCACTGTCAGGGAGGATCAGCAGTGCTGACCTCCTTTCCAGCCCTGCTGCTGGGGGGGCTGTGTGGGCAGGAGCCTGGCATCAGTGCCAAGCTGTTTATTTTCAGTGCCTGTGGTAAAATTATTAGAGGCCAGTGAGTAAGAGAGATACGTTTACCCTGCTTCTGCCCCATGCATATGCATGATCTAGAAGATGAACTGTATGCAAAAATATAACTTAAAAAATAATTCCTGTGGAAAAATACATTTAGGATTATTTTTTCACCTATGCTAAGGATGGCTGTTAATACCGTGGTGACTAAATGCACTGGGTTTGCATTGGAATAAGCGCAGCCAGTTTGTGCAGAGTGGATTGGAGTCCCTCTGAGCCTCATGGCTTTGCTGGCAGGCTGACATGTCTTTCTGTCTGTCACGAAGTGAGGGGGAGAGCACAGTAGTGCCCTCCTGCTCTTTGTGGGGAACATCCCACAGGACAAAGCTGTTCTTGAGAGCTGCTCATGCCATAAGTTCATGGTTGTGGATGATGATGAGGAATTAGAAAATTTCCCTTTCCTCCTGTGTGGCGTTTTTTTTGCTGTGTTTTTATAGGCATTTCAGGTAACGAGCTCAAGCTCCTGTGCAAATTTAGCTACCACAGCTGTCCAGGCTGTTAACAGCTGAACGAGTTTTTAATGGGTTACTGAACAGCTAATTGATCAACAGGCTTTTGCTGTGGTGGCAAAAGCGTCCCTCCCCTAAATCCCTCATGCTTGCGACACGTTGCTGGTCCTGCAAAACCCCCTCCTTGTGGGGGGGACACAGCATAAACCTCTCCCAGCTACAGCACAAAGAGGCTGTTGCTTTTGCTTTCAGGCTTATCCTTCAATTCCTTTATATTTACAGCCTAGTTTTTCCCTTCTGTTTCCTCATCGGTCTGTCTGTCCAAGTCTTGCGAGTGCAGAGGCTGCCGAGGGCTTGCTCCAGCCTTGTTCAGGGTAATTGCTGGTCACTGCCCTCCCTCTGTCCCTCCCTTGCCTAGGCTCGGCTGGCATAAAGGTTAGCCAGTTTTCCGCTGGACTGGAAGCGGCATGCTGTTGGTTATGCCCTGGATGTTAACTTGGGAACCTTGTGTTTGATGGCTGTCTTTATTCAATCTAAGCAGTTAAGACCAACTGTGGCTCCAGCTCAATACCAGTGAATTGCAGGGTGTTGTGGCAGAAAGAGTTCTAATCTGGTATTGAAAAACAAACTGTAGTTAGGCAAAGTTTGTTGTTATTATGCGTGCAAGGCCAGTTCCATACATTTCCTGTCAAGCCTATGGCTCATAGTATATGAAATTACTGTTTTACTCCTCTTTTTCTTTTCCTTCTATGCAGACAAAAATATGGAAAAGGGTGAACCCCTGTCAGGGCAGATAGTCTTAGCTGGGATTACTTGATTTAAAATAATTTGCATTTTAAACAAGGCAGCAGTTTTCTAGTGGTAATGCAATCTTAAGCTATAGAGGAGGGTAGATTTAGGTTAGATATTAGGAGGAAGTTCTTCACTGTTAGGGTGGTGAGACACAGTTGCCCAGAGAGGTTGTGGAAGCCCCATCCCTGGAAGTTTTTAAGGTAAGGCTGGATGGGGCTCTGGACAACCTAATCTAATGGAAGGTGTCCCTGCTAGGCAAGAGTGTTGGAAGTAGGTGATCTCTAAGGGCCTTTCCAACTCTGACAATTCTGATTCTATGGTTCTAAGCTAACATATGCAGATGTGGCTTTTCCACTGGAAGCAGTTATGCGGTGCCACCTGCTTGAGAACTACCTTAAGGAAGTCTCTGAGTAGTTCCCTTCTCATGGTACGTGGGGCTGATGGTGGTGAGGCACATACTGGCACAACAATACATGGGAGAATAAGTGCACTGTGTCTGGAAGAGATCTCCACTACATATAAAACATCAGAGCCACCACTGAATGAAAGGTTAAAATAAATGTTACTGTCATGAAAATGCTGCAGTACTGCTTGACTACCCTTTGCAACCTTTATACTGGCCAGCCCAAGTTTACCTATGATTTTGGCACCAATGTAGTGCATTTTTTGCCTGTCTGTCTATCTGTGTCTTCCTGCTAGTCCTTTGTACGGCTCCTTCTCTTATCTCTACCTGTGTTTACACTCCACTTTTATAATCAGTGGAGACAGCACTACCAGCACTGCCTGCTGTCCTCCATCCTGGCCACCCTCCTGAAAACATGGCATTGAACAGTGAACAGCATGTGGCCTGGGTGAGGGCAAAGGAGTTGGTACCACTGGCAAATAGCTCAGCCTTATTTCCAACATGTCTTGGAGGATCTCTGGGTAAAGATTGCCCTTTGGTTACCAACCCAACCCTCCATGCCCCCACCTCTTCGATTTCTTGTTTTAATTGCTTCTGCTTTAATTGTGGTGCAAAGCACTGCAGAAAAAGGAACTGTGGCTTAAAGGACAAGGTAAAGATTCAGAGACTGAGCAGTCCTCAGTCAGCAGCTACTGCATTTAGTAGATGTTTGGACAATTTCCACGCAGAGCTGTTGGCAGTAACAATTCTGGAAGCATTGCCAGTAGATGAAGGTTTTGCTGCACAAGCAAAAGCCACCTTTAAGCATGTGGTGTTTCTCATTTCTCTTTTGAAGTAAGACCACTTGGACTTGGCTGTGGCTTGACTTGCTTCTTCATCGGTTTTTGACTTTTTTGAGTATGTGCATGTAGAATACAGCAGCTTTTTAGAGGAGCTGTGTGCAGGGATAATGGTGACCCTCTGTATTGCTCAGCTATACACTCCAATTTGACAGAAAGTGAAAGTAAGATGATAGGCAGTTTTCTGTATATTCATTGTTATTTGTAGGTTGAAAGGAAATTGCCTCATAAACCAGCCTTTATCATTGACCTGACCTTCAAAGTTTGCTCTTGTAACTTTAACAGAGAATCATAGAATCATTTGGGTTGGAAAAGACCTATAAGATAATCTAGTCCAACTGTTAGCCCAGCACTGCCAAGACCACCACTAAACTATATCCCTCAGCAGCATATCTACATGTCTTTTAAATTCCTTCAGGAATGGTGACTCCACCACTTCCCTGGGCAGGCTATTCCAGGCTTGACAACCCTTTCAGGGGAAGAAACTTTTCCTAATGTCTAACCTAAACCTCTACTGGCACAATTCGAGGTTGTTTTGCCTCATTCTATCATTTGTTACTTGGGAGAAGAGATTGACCTCCCCCTTGCTACAACCTGTAGTAGCTGTAGAGAGCAATGACTCCCTTCCGTGTCCTCTTTCCAGTCCTACTGAACCTAAAACCTTCTCACTTTGCTTCACTTTTAAACGGCCTTGCCACACCTTGGGCACTTCCAGTTATTGCAAATGCTTCTTGATCAAGCCTTTGCTTTCACACTGTGGGGGTTGAATGGCATCATCTCCCACCTATGAGGCCAAGGACTTCAGTTTCCTTGGATCAACAGTGATGTTTCCCTCAAAATCATTCTAATGCCAACTTCTGGTTCCAAGATGTGCTGCAGCATTTCTTTCTTCTCTGCTGAAGCCTCTTGCCAGGCAGTTGGAAAATCAGTACCTTTTAAGATATCTCAAGTTTCAGGCAAAACCTGGTTGAAAACTGCAGCCTTGCCTTTGGTTTCAGGGGGTGTTATGAATTCTTGCAAATAGAGGAGGCTCCTGTACTATTCCTTTAAAGGAAAAAAAAATGTTTTTGATTGCTATTCCTTAGATGTATTTAAAGCTCTGCAGAAAAATACCTTGTTAACTTCCTGCTGTGTTGGATGTGGAATTATTTTTAACTTGCAAAAGCAGTTGTTTAAAAGGAGGTTGTATGTATGTTTGGAGCTCTGCAGCACAAGCACTTAGGGTTTTTTTTCCCTATCTTCAGCTGAGCCTGTCTGATTATGCCATGCATGCTGCACCAACGCTTCATCATTCATCTTCCATATGCATCTTATCTTCCTAAAGATAGTGTCTGGAGATGTCAGCTCTGTGAGGAGAGACTGATGGATTTCTATCAGAAGAATCTTTTTGTCTAGCAGCCCTTCAACACAGCACTGTTCAGAATGTCTCTTAAAAATAGAAAGTACTGGAGGAATATCAGCTTTGTCATGGAGGAGTCATTTGTCTTCACTGCCGAGGTACAGGTTGATTTGGCTAAACCCTGGTATTTGCAGGAGAAAGCCTAGAGTTGTCTGTGCAAGACTCTATGTACCCCAGTTTTTAAAGTACTTTTGGTACATTTTGGGGGATTGTTTGGAGTCTATAGCCAGATCAGCATGAAGTGTGAGGACTCTCTTAGTAAGTTTGGTTTTTGATAGGAATGTTAAGTATGATGATCTGAAAACCTCAGTTCCTCTGGAGCAGAGATTAGCCAGAGCACTATACTGTCATTCTGGACTTTTGGGGATTTTTATTTTTATTTTTTTTCTACTTATTGAGATTTTCCCAGGGTCATCATAATCCAGAGACTTGATCAAATGTTGTCCATAAACTTTTCACATGTATTAATCTGCTGCAGAGCATTTTAATGTTACTGGGAAGCAGCTCGAATCCACAGTCTTAAAGAGAGCATGGAGATTGTAGCTTCCATTTTTATTACTCACAGTGCTTGGCTCAAGTTTGACCTCCCAGGTCTGCCTCTCAAAACTGGGATGCTCCTGAAAATGCTGCCAAATCCAGAAGTTTGTTCCCGTTGAGGTGGTGGTTACATTTAGAACAGTTTGCTTATTCTAGTTTTCATCCTTCTGGATGCTGCATCTAGTCAAACACTTCTGTATGTGCCATCCTATTTTTGCATCCCATTTACCATTCTGACATTTTGCCTTATGGGTGCAATGAATGGCAAGCTTCATATTTTAATAGTGTATTGTTGGCTACAGGTATTAAATCATTGGTTTAATTGTTTTTATAGATTGTTCCCATGGCAAAACTTTAGGAGGCAGTCACACTAGCAAAATCTCTGCGAGGCACACCACTTCCAATAATCTGAAGTGCTTTCCCTGGACCAATGACTGCTTATCCTCAGAATAATCAAGAAATGGGAATGGGATCAGCATTGTGAAAGGGATAACATTTCAGTTCCATGGACTTTGTAGGCCAACAGGTGCATAAGCTCTATTGAGAGGAATCACTGGAGCCCTGTTCATGTTGCTTTATGTCCAACACTGAATCCAGTAAAATAGTCACTGGGTTCAGCATGCAATGTTCTCACTCCTGCTCCCAGGAGTGTCTGTGTTGCCACCTTCACCACTTCCCCATGGATTTTGGGGATTACCACCTGTTCAAGCTGGAGAAGATCTGTGGCAGACTGGAGGAAGGCATTTCAGTGGCTGGCAGGGCAAAACTGATGGGAACATGAGCATCTGCAAAATCCCATTTCATGCACCACATGTAGTTCATTGAGAGCTGCTTTATCTGCTGCGGAGCTTGTTACAAAACATGGATAAAGCTGCGCGAGGCATAATTTTGCACCACTGTGTGCAGCCCATCGGCCACTATCTCCTGTCATCCCTTCCTAACATGGGATTGCACTTTGGCTCCAGTATCTGGAGAGCTCTGGGTCTGGACGAGCAAGCTTTCCCATTCCCA
The DNA here is from genome assembly GCA_013399015.1 of Galbula dea. Lineage (NCBI taxonomy): Eukaryota > Metazoa > Chordata > Aves > Piciformes > Galbulidae > Galbula > Galbula dea. The sequence continues at coordinate 1,698,390 of VWZX01003224.1, read as the reverse complement.
CAGAAGACTGGTGTTTCTAAGACTGTTTTGTGTGGAAGCCTCTGACCTAAATAAGATTAAGGATTTGCACTACACAATAAGCACCCAATGCCAGGAAAAAAAAAGTTAAGCTCGGGGCACCATTCCCTGCTTTGCCAGAGCTGGTCTGTGTGCAAGGGCTCTGCAGTCCTCTTGCATCCTTATGCCGTAAAGGACAATCTTATGTCCAGACATCTCTGAGCCTGGCACGCAGGGGTATTCTGGGACTGCGAAGCTTTCAATACTCCTTCCTGCATGTCATTGTGCAGCTGGAAGCTGGGATTGCTTCCAGCTCACTGAGGACACTCCAATATTGTTCCCTTCTAATCCCCTCCTCCTCGCAGGGTATGGTTTTTCGGGAGGCTAGCATGTTCCCTTGTTGGCTTTCCACACGGGAAGACAAGCAGCAGTTCATGGGAATAATGTAACCCTGAATTAGCGATGAGCCAAGGCGGAGGAGGGCAGCTCTATGGTGTGATGGTGGTACGAGCGCTTAGGACTGCGGCACAAGGATGCTTAGCTAGCTGGGCTGGCTCATGGTGGTTCTCCATTGAGCTGCTCACTGGCCTGCCATCAAGGAGCACAAACATCCACCGTGGCAGGGCTGCTGGGTTTTGGCAGGAAGAAATGACAGCTCCCTCTCAACCCTGCTTGCAGTCGCTTGGGAGGCAATTTGCTACTGGCTTACTGTTTCTTTTTGTGAGCGAGTAGCCAGGGGAAATAAAAGCAGGTTAATGGGACAGGGAGGAGAGTGCTTTCTACTGAACTGGCTTCTTTTCTACCCAAACCCAGGTACAAGGAGAGAGAGGGAACAGGGTAATGAATATATAAATATATTCAAATGCCTTTACAAGGACATTTTTCAGTGCAGGGATTTGACCTTGGAGATTTGGATTGCCTCATTTATAAGATAATGGCCTTGAGGTCAACCCACCTGATACCTGAAGGTGCTGCTCTAGGAGACTTAGCACAGCTCTTGAGGCATTTTCAGGCTTAAGGAGACACAGCAAATAAAGGACAAAAGGGACATTTATTCTGGCTACGTTATTTTAGAAGAGGTTGCCCAGAGAGGTGGTAGAAACCTTCCATGGAAACATTCCAGATCAGGTTGGACAAGGGCTTTAACCAACCTGATCTAGTTAAAGATGTCCCTGCTTACTGCAGGGGCTTGGACTAGATGACCTTTAAAGGTCCCTTCCAACCCAAACTATTCTATGATCCTATGATTCAATGATTTCACCTCTTCCTGCAGGTCCAGAGCTCAGGTGAAGTGAGAACTTCTCCTGGTACACGTGACTGTGCTTTTGTTCACTCTGCTGCCTCTTCTGATACTATTAGCTGTGGGTGTTTGCAGGGCTAAAGGAGCTGATTTAGGGAGAGGGAGGCTGGAGTAGAATTAAAGCTGTGGCCTGAGGTGCACAGAGGTGTGCTAGAGGACCTTGTATGCGTAGTTTGATAGCTTGGGTTTTCTTCATTGTATCTCCCTCTGATTATGAGAACCTGTGAACAGCTTTACCCATGAGCACCACCCAGCTTGCCTGGGATCCCTGAACTGATAACATATATATGTGGGAGTCCCCTTTGCAGGGTAAGGCCCTTACCTTCAAGTATCTCCTGTTCTGGTCGTTCAATAGTCGTGAAGATAATCATTAAAAAAAATCACAGGATTAACTTGGAACTAGACTTAGAAATTTTCTGATCCCTAATCTCACTTTTTGCATACATTCCTCAGAGCTGCCCTGGAGAAAGGAAAGCTAAAATGGGAGGTGAGTAGGATGCATTACCTGGGAGCCTGGTCCCATGCTGATATGCAAGGTCTGCTACTGCCTATTATGAGCTTTGGGGCACATCCTGATATGACTTGAAGGGCACAGCAATCAGAGACATGTTGCTGCACCTCCTCCAGCTAACCCACATCCCTTTTTGCCTCTCACATCCTGTAGACGTGATGGGTGTTCCCCTTCTTGAAAGAGTGTTTCAGAGCATTATTGTGTTTTGGGATGGGTGCGGGGGAGAGAGGAAAGCAAAAGCCCAGCACCCTGGCTCTGCTGGCTTAGGAAATGTGATGGTTTGCTCACCCTGGGAGTGATTTCTTTAGCACTCAGCTGGCAGTGAGGTGGTTTGTGGCAATGTTGACTAATTCATTATAACAGTGTTTTCTTGCTGGGAGAATTTGATCCCAACAAAGTGTTGACTTGCTTCATGGTGTTACCCAGCTCCCTTTGTACGCTGTCTTTGCATCTGTGCAGACACGTGTCAGCCCTGCGTACTCAGGAAAACATTGTCTCCCCCATTCTGGCATTCTCGCTGTGTGTCAGGGCAACATGCATTTATATGGGTGTTTTATGACTGAGAAGAAATTCTGCCATTGTTAATGTGTATCAACATGGATAACAGCTTCTTACAAAGCTGGGAAAAAAGAAAGAGTTGTCCTTGTCTTTCACAAAGTACAACTGGTGTCCAGTAACCTGGTATCTTTGCATGGGAAGAAGGCATGCTATTTACTGAGAAATGTGTGTGGCTGCTCCTCCTGTGCAGTCTGTCAGGCTTCAGCTTGTGGAAGAGCAGAAAGTTTCATAGTGATCCTCACTCTGCTCTTTGGACTATGGGAAGAGAGGATCCTGCCACCCAGCCCAGAGCCTGCCCTTTGCAGTGAAGTGAGGAGCATCTCTGCTGAGGATCTGCTTCAGTGATTGCTCATCCTCTTTTTCCATGCACTACTCTATCTGTCCATCCTGACTATTAAATTGCACTTCAGCTCTACCAGTACAGTTTTCGCCTGAATTGTTTGTGCTTTTCTCTGAAGAGGGGAAGGAAGATTTTGAAACTCTCTTTTTCTACTCCTTTATTCTACCCTGCTTTTCTGGGAAAGCTGTCCTTAGCATTTTTCTATGTGGTTGCGTCATGAGGAGTTACATGTGTTGTTATCTCTGCACTGTGCCCCTAAAAGAGGACGGGATAGTTGCCTCCTCTTCTTGTTCGTAGCCTTCCCTCCTTCTGTGATGTGGCTGGGCTCTTCCTGAGTATTGGGGCTTGAGGCGTACAGGAGGGGATCATTTTCTTTATTGTCTCACATGTATATGCCATAATAGAGTTACCATTTGAATAGTATTTGATTGCTGAAACTAGTGAAAGATTGGTGAGCATCCAAGGGGGGCTGTAGGTAGGTCTGTAGGACAGAGCTGCTGCCTTGCTCTGGAAGACCCAGATGCCTGGTTGGCACCATGCTGAGAGAACAACTACCCTGGCCAGAGGGGACAGATGCTTTCTGAGATAACACTTCCCTTCGTCAGGAGAAGGCGTGGAGTTTTACTCTCACTGAATAGCGTGGCTATCTGAATTGCAAACCAAAATGAGTTCTACTGAAGGAGTGAATGTGGTGCCCTCTCTATAAGCTCCAATATCCTTACAAGTGCTGCACAAAACTGCTGCACTTTGTGAAGTGTGAATGGTGAGGGGAGTTTGTTGTTGGCTCAGAAAGGAGAACAGGCTTGGAGGCAGAGGCCTTGGGTTTGGTCATGGAACCATAAAAAGGTTTTGGTTAGAAGAGACCTTTAAGATCATCAAGTCCAACCATTAACTCAGTAGTCACCACCAAGTCACCACTAAAACATATCCCTAAGCACTGCATTTACGCCATGGTGGAATAAACAAGAAAAATTAAATCATCTTTTTGATGTGTATGAGATGTGAAGAAATGCTAGAGGTAGCCCATATTAGAAGTCAAATAAACTCTGTTAACCTTTCTTACACTCCTAAGACTTGCATAACATCAGGAACTTCCTCCCTTCCCCCTAACTAGTACAGAGACTGTGTCATGGGTGCTATTTTTCTCTTTTTCTCTATAAAGCTGAAAAGACATAGAGGGTGTTTTTGCCAGCCAAGGATGATAAGAGAACTTCCTCCTATTAAGTCCTGTGGCAATGCAATCCCAACCGCATAATATCCGCCTGAGTTTAAGCACGTGGAGACATCTGCCTTTGGCAGTTTTTATTTTTATGAGAGAGAGAGAGAGAGGGAAGGAGGGAGTCAGTGTTTCTCCTCTTTAAACGTGAATCCTAGTAACCCTGAAGATGTCTGGTTGGATCCCTGCCTGTGCAGGGTTACTTCAGTTCAGGGAGTTCACGCTGCCCACAGCTCGTGCCAGCCTGCATCCACTCGCAGGCAAAGCACCTTAAATCTCTGCCCTGCTCACGCTGTGAGCACAAATAAGGAAATGGTGAGAATCATGTGTTTAATGAAATCTCCTTTTCATGGCTCTTTGAAAGGCTTTAAAAAGACTTTTTTATAAATCCCCAACAAACTCACAGGCTTTTAAAATCAGAAAGATAATTAGAAAGATTTGAGGTTTTTGCTTTTATCTCTGTCCTCTCTAAATGAAAACCTTCAGTGATAGAGGTGACTCAGAAGAATTATGTTTGTTGTCCCCTGCTATATATATGGTGAAGCAGACACAACAAGTCCTTCTTGCTTTAGACCTTAGCCCTTGCTTTAGAGCTTAGTGGAAGCTAGCAGGGATGCTATTTCTCCATAGACACAGCACTCTCTGCAATTTATGTAATAGTCATTTCTATAACTTTATATAGTAACTTGTTACTTACCTGCATGCTCTCTGTGTGCAGCAACAGCTGTGGCAGTTTGCAGACGTCTGTGTTTAATGACAGCTGTGTAATAAAGTTTAATCATATGATCATTTTTGTTGGAACAGACCTTTTAAGATCATCAAATCCATCTGTTAACCCAGCACTGCCAGGCCACCACTAAATCATGACCCTCAGCACCACATCTACAAGTCTTTTGAATCTCTCCAGGGATGACTCCACCACTGCTCTGGGCAGCCTGTTCCAATGCTTGACAACCTTTTTGGTGAAAAAGTTTTTCCTAATGTTCAATCTAAACCTCACCTGCTGCAACTTGAGGCTGTTTCCTCTTGTCCCATTGCTGACCCCCACCTCATTACAACCTCTTTTCAGGTAGTTGTAGAGAGTGAGAAGGTCTCCCAATGTAATGTCCCTTTCCATCCTCCCAACCTGTGTGATTCCTCAGGTGCCCTGCTTTTGATTTGAATATTTTTTGTAACAGTATGCAGCCTTTTAAGACTAAGCTGTAGCTGTTCAGTGTTTGGAGATTTATTTGACATCCTTTGAGAAAGAGGCAGCCTAAAACTGCTGCTGCTTGACAGACTGGTTGAGAAAAAGACCATGACACTTCCTGTTGCTCTCTGTGCTTTTAACCTAGCACTAGTGATGCATCAGGTTTTCCCCCTGCATCCACCACCAGAAGTAATCCTCTGCAAATGAGTATTTGCAAATTGTGATCAAAATTATAGCTAGAACCTATCTGGCAAAATGAAAAAATAAATTAAAGAAAAAAAAGTGAGGGTGTGCTACAAAAGTTAGAGCTATGAGCCAAATAGCAGAGAGTAAATGCTGAAGTAATGTATAGTCATAGAATAATAGGTTGAAGTAATGAATAATCATAGAATAACAGGTTGGAAGGGACCTTAAGGATCATCTGGTCCAACCTTGCATTAATGCTTTCCTTCAACCTGAAGTTGGAGCCCTTCAAACTATATAATTAGCACTTTGTATGTGTATGCTTTCATGCACTGCAAAATGTCTCAGTGAGACATTAAAAAGTGAGGCAGTCTAAGGAGAACGCCACTATGGCTGGGTCCCATCTCCGTCTCCGACATCACGTTGGATGAGTGTCATCACTTCTCTGCAGCTTCAGGCATATTCTTATCACCGCTTAAGAAGCACATGCTTCTGAGATCCTCCTGCTAGCTGCTTGTTAGTCTTTCTCAGCACCCAGAGCTGATCCAGGCTAATCTGGGAGCTTCTTGTCTGCCAAGTAAATTGGCTTCACTTAAACAGCTGCTGGCTGTGGCTTGCTGAACAGGAGCGATGACTGCTCAAACCACTTTATCTGCAGTCACGAGACAAAGCCAATGCCCTGGTTGTACCTGTTGGGGACAGCACTGCTTGCTGCCTCTGTAAAGCATGTGGAGGTCCACACAGAATAGTGTGAAGACACCAACTTTAAAATACTCAGACAGGAGAGCTGCTGCATGGTGGGGACATAGCATGGTGAGGTGTCTAGCAGGTGGTCATCTCTGGCATCTGGTCAGAGCTGCTGTGTGATGAGGATGTGTCATGGGGAGAGGTTTACCAGGTGGTCACATCTGGTGTCTGGTTAGAGCTGCTGCATGGTGGAGATGTGATGTGGGGAGAGGTCCACTAGGTAGTCACCTCTGGCATCTGCTCAGCACTGCTGTCTGTCAGGGGAAATGGCCATTCCTGAGGGGTGGATGTGGCCAGAGCAGTTGTGGTGCTGGCACTGGGAGCATGGTGCTTGGGCAGTGCTGTCGTTTTTCAGAATGATTCTGCTTTGCCTGATGATGTCCAGCCACACCTCGCTATTCCTTATTAAATCAGGGCCTGATGATGTCAGGCCACACCTTGCTATTCCTTATTAAATCAGAGCACTTGGAGACTGACTCTATGGCGCATTTGTTTTGCTTTTTTTATTACTCTCATAAATGAAGTAGTTGTATTTGTCATAAAGAAATGGGAAAGTCCTTGAATTTTCAGGGATTGTTCTAGAAATAACATGGTTTCGTGGCTGTTCTGCCTGTTTGCCTGGAGGTTCAGGAGGCTCCACTTTGATGGCAGTCTTCTTGAGCTTCCACAGCACCTTTCCTTTCAACTGAGGAGAAACTGCGAGCTGCTTTGCTCCTGTGTGCAGTTCTCAGATGCTGGGAAGTGTTTACTAGGTGACCTGTTGTACACCGGATTTTTGCAGACATTGAGTGTAAGATCCTTTTGTAATGATGCCTGCTATTCCTAGCAACATGAGCTTCTTTGTGTGTACCTATATGATACTCTTGATTTGAGACTCGTTATTCCACATATAAGTATTCTACAATTTAAAACTTCCCATGATATCTTCCATGATAGAAACTTCAGATTTCTTCTGTTCTGCAGAAGAAATAGATCATTTTGATGAGGTTCCTTAACTGATGAGTTTCATTCTGCTCTCAAAGTCATGAGATACTAGAACAAGAAGGCTGCTGTGATAAGGGAATGTAAAATAAGTCAACTGTGCTATTTTGTAAGTCCATATTAGAACAAGGGGAGACCTTCCGTTGTGCTTGCTTCAAGGGAGTTTTTAACATGGCACATTAATAAGCCCATGCAAGAAAATGCCACAGTGGTTAGGAGCTCAGCAGAAGCTCAAATAAGGGGTAAGCTGCCCTCTGCCTACCCTATTCCTGAGGTGTGACTGTGGTTTTGTGGTGGGTGAGACATCCTTTCTATAATATCTCCTAATCAAATGTTTTGCAAAGGCATATAAACTTCTATGGAGAGTAACTTAAATCTTGACAGCAGTTTGCAGCCCAGAAAGCTTGAGAAGCCACCAAAAGACATGTGTATATGGGCATTGGTGACATTTTGTTATGTGAGATGAGAAAAGCAGAGAAGCTCTTTGCCTTCTTTACTGTGTATCTTGTTCTGTCCTCTGAAGAATCTAGCATAAGCTATTGTTGGGTTAGGAGAAAGAAAACTTCACTTGACTTATGTGTCTAGTCAGATAAACCTATTTCAGTGTCAACAAAGGCCATTGTAGAAGTAGTATGTATTTTCTACACAGCGTAATTATCCTTTATGATGGGTAATAAATTATTATGTTTTATAACAGTATGTAATTTGGGGGAGTCGCTGCTGTGGCAGATGGCAGCCCTTCAATCCAGAAGATCTTGGAGAAACTTGGCTGTGTCAACAGAAGCTTTATGAAGTTCGAAAGAAGCACATAGTCTAGCACTGCAGGTAAAACATAGAATCATTTTGGTTGGAAGAGACCTTTGAGGTCATCAAGTCCTACCATTAACCCAGCACTGCCATGTCACCACTAAACCATGTCCCTTAGCACCACATCTACAAGTCTTTTAAGTCCCTCCAGGGATGGTGACTCCATCACTTCTCTGAGCAGCCTGTTCCAATGCTTGACAACCCTTTTGGTGAAGAAATTTTTCCTTATGTCTGACCTAAATCTCCCCTGGCAACCTGAGGCTGTTTCCTCTTGTCCTATTGCTAGTTACTTGGGAGAAGACACCAACCTCCACCTCGCTACAGCCTCCCTTCAGGTAGTTGTAGGGTCTCCCCTGAGCCTCCTTTTCTCTTCTTGTTTTAGTACAAGTGGGCAATTGTCTGCTTTGGGATCTTCAGAACAGACACTAGAAGCAGGTTCCTCACTCACAGGTTAGGGCAGCACTAGAATAGGTTATCTCAAGGCCATGGTATCTTAGTGTTTTGGAGGTTTTCAAGACTTAGCTGGGTGAAGCCACAGCTGACCTTGTGACAATCCTGTGTTGAGGATGGCTGCTGTGCCAGGTGATCTCTTTTGACTGATATTTTGTGTTTGTAGTTCTGTAATACTCTTGGGGATAGACAACCAGGATTTGGTTCATGGAGTATTCATCTCTTTACCATGCACAATTTCTAGGAATTTTCTGGGATGCAGAAGAAAAAGTGAATGGTAGCAGCCTGTGGAAACAGGCCATAGTCTGTTCTGCTATATGTTTATGTTGCGTGCTTTCTTTGAGTGGTCTGTCCCTTCTGCTTAGTATAGCTCTGTTGGAAAGCTCTGCCAACAAAGAGTAGAGGCTGGTTGGAGGACAGCAGCTGTCTGTGAGAATGCCAACTCAGCTGCTTTTTGTGACTTTGAGAATTGAGGAAGGATTACATTCTCTCCTGGGTTAGAATTGGAGCTACAAGATGCATCCTCTGGAGGTTTAAAACCGAAACCTTTCTGTGTTTCTCTGACACTCAGAGCAAATGCTATCTGAGGTTGTGTCTTTTGGCTAAACCAATAAGCTTCATATACCCTCCATCACCCTTCAAAGGAATTAGTGAAGTAAAAAGCAGCTGGACTGTCTGCTTTGCTCTTTGGGTTAAAGTTGTATAAATGTGACTCCAAATGCCCCATAAGCTAAACTCCCTGTTCTATTGCAGTATAAAGTGATGGTGTAGGTAAAGCTGGTAGGATACTTTTGTAATTAGCTCTTGGAAAGGAGATTAAACTTCTCACCCTTACATGATAGGTGTTTGGGGATTTTTTACCTAATTTGTGCTTTTTGTAGGCTCTTGCAGATGCGACCTCAGTATTGACTGAGTTATTTTCTGACTGATATTCTTTCCATTTCTGATGACCTAAGAGTGTAGCATCAGTGTAAACAAAATTCTTTATGGCTTGACATCAACTCCACTTGTGAGTAGCCTTACTCAGTTGTCTTCAGTGGCATTCCTGACAATTAAAGGCTTGGGTTCATGCAAGATGGAAGAGTGCCATCTTCACTGTGCGAAACTCAGGTTTTCTGTCTTTCCTCCCTGTGGCCTACTTCTTTTTGCTGTTTTCTGTTTCTTTGCACATTCCAAAATGTGAAGTAGTTGGCCTCAGTGTTAGGAGGATAGAGGATGTTTATATTGCTTCAGAGCACCAAATTGTTCTGGTTTCTGTAGTGTTTAAGTGGGCTGGCCAAGTGGCAGTTTTGAGGATGTCTTATCTAGTGCGGCCTTTCCTTCACCATATGGTACAGATACTGTAAAGAGAACCCAGTTGCTGGTAGTGGATCCTGCCTGCCATTCCTGTTTGTGTTGCAGTAGATGGCTGTGCAGATTGACACACTCAGCTCTATTGACTTCAAACCTGATAGTGTTAGGCTAGGCCTGCACTTGAGACTTTTGTTGAAGTAGTAATGCAGGAATCAAATCTTGGCAAATGCCCATTTTTTTCCAACTCATGGTGACAAGGCCCTAGTCACTTTGGCAAAGTATTTTCTTTGTCCTGTGCTGCCTGCCTCTTGCTGTTGCAGGGCACCGCAGCATCAAGGCCTTCTCACCAGCTTCCTGGTAAACTTCTTTCCTTTGAGGGTGACGGAGCACTGGATCAGGCTGCCTATAGAGGTTGTGTAGTCTCCTGCTCTGGAAATGTTCAAAACCCCACCTAGATGTGATCCTGGGCAACCTTATCTAGGTGAACCTGCTTTAGCAGGGGTTTGGACTAGATGATGTCCACAGGACCCTTCCTACCGCTACTGTTCTGAACTCCACTCTAGAAAGTGGTTCTGCTGGCTTGTAGCCATCCAGTTGGAAGTCATTACAACATACAGGCTGTCTGCTAATACAGTTTCTGCTTTATTCTCTACCTGTTACAACACTAATACACTTCATTTTATCCTTTCTGTTGAAATGTCTTTGAATTTGTAAGACAACATAAGCTGCTCGTGAAAGAGCCATAGAGAAAAGCACTCTTGACCGAAGCACTGCTCTTGGTTTTTATGGTGCTCCTTACCCCGTGTCACAGTGCCCCTCTCCTCAGTGATTTCATAGCATCTCTTTGAGCACCTCTTGTGTACATTCTCCTATTTAATGCCTAATGTTTGGCCTCCTTCACCTTTTATACAACTCCACTTTGGCATGAAGTCTTCTGCAGAAAATGCTCATATGAAATGCAAAATTGCTGTGGAGCTTCGCCAGCCTCTTCAAAGTAGGAGCCAACTTTTGAGGGCGGATCTCTTTGTTAAGAGCATACTGTAAAAGACTTTGAAGTTCTGTATCCAGATTCAGGCAGGAAGCTTCAATACTTTTTGCATAATGCCAGGCTAATTTTACAGGCACTCAGATGCCACCAGCTGATTGTGGTTCTCCTGCCACACCAGCATTGCTTTTGGGCCTGTATTTTACAAAATTGACTGACTTCCAGTGCATTCCTTTGTATGTTTTTTAACTGGGCAAACTCATTTCTCTGGGAGGAGGATGTGCATCTGTGGCAAGGTTGCATTAAATTTCTGAGAGGGAATAAGGGTACATGAAGAGCTTTCACATAAGAGCTTGTGTTGGAGAAACAGAAGCAGACTATTTCAAATTACACTTTATTACTTTCCGAGTTCAAGTCTGTTTTCCAGGGACACAGAGGTACATTTTTCAAGTAGAGTCCTTATTAATCACTTTGCCTTCCAAGGCCCCATAATTTTACTGGTAGCTTTGTTCTTCATGGCAGGATGATGGTGTGCCCTTTCCCAAACATGCCTGTTTGATTTGATTAAGGACTACTCGTTTTTTCCGCTGCTGCACTAGGACAGAGTTGCCTTGGAGAAAGTGCTGTTTCTGGAATTAGGAACCTTTACCCTAGCAGGGAATGATTCACAAAATCCAGAAAAAGAGCCAAATGCAAGAGACCACTATAACATAATGCCTGTATTTGGAAGCTGTTGGTCACCTTTTATTATGAGCTTCTAAATTTTTGTTTTCAGTCTTGGTCTCCTCCCTTATTGAACAGATTTGAATACTTCTGTGCAAGTTAAATAACTCATCCATGTCCAGTCTTAATGACTCAGAGAAATCAGTGTTGCCACAAACACAACGCTCTTTGTGAGCCTTTCTCTTCCTGCAGAATTAAGGAAACAGGCATCCATTCAAAAAAAAAAAAAATAAAAATCCTAAGTCTATGATCATTATGCAGAGCTTTTCCCCTCATTTTTAAAACACTGGACATAAGGTCAACCAGTTTGAAGGGAGATAGTGTTACTCTTAGCAGAATACAGTAAGAAATGCAATATGGAAGAAGGAAAATACATTTTATTGTAATATAAATTAAAAGCTAACTCCCTCCTTTTTTTTTCTTTTAATATGAGCAACTGGTTGTGGTTTACTCTTTGTCAGAATTGAGTTGAAATAACTCATGGGGTTTTTATGAGTAAAGATAATGGTCATCAGATTATCTCCCCCTACTTGCAGTAGCATTCTCTTCTACTGCCTGAATTATCATGTGGTAAAGTGTATGGCACGGAATAATCAATGAAGGATTAGGTGGCCCAAGAGAGTTGGTTAACATTACAGAATCACAGAAGCATTACGGTTGGAAAGAACCCTCAAGATCATCTACTCCAACCAATAGCCTTACACTACTCTTATCCCTAAACCATCCCCTGAAGAACCACATCAATCCTCTTCTTAAAAACCTCCAGGGATGGTGACTCCACCACCTCCCTGGGCAGCCTATTCCAATATCTCACCACTCTTTCAGTAAAGAAATTCTTCCTAATATCTAATCTAAACCTACCCTGGCACAACTTGAGCCCATTCCCTCTAGTCCTGTCACTAGTCACAAGGGAGAAGAGGCCAACACTCACCTCCCTGGAATGACCTTTCAAGTAGCTGAAGAGAGCGATAAGGTCTCCCCTCAGCCTTCTCTTCTCCAGGCTAAACAACCCCAGCTCCCTAAGCCTCTCCTCATAAGGCCTGTTCTCCAAACCCCTGATTAGCTTAGTTGTCCTTCTCTGCACCTTCTCCAGTACCTCAATGTCCTTCCTAAACTGTGGTGCCCAAAACTGCA